>MU376414.1:0-30665 GCA_022495205.1 Hypoxylon sp. FL1150 | reverse complement strand
TTTTATTTTATTAAATAATAAATATTATATATTTTTTATTATATTTTTTTAAATATATAATATTATTTTTAAATAAAATTATAATAATATTATTATTAAAATAATTATAATATATAATAAAATTATTAAATTAATATAAATAAAAAAATAAAAATAAAATTTTAAAATTTTAAAAAATAAATATATATTAATATTTTATTTTAATAAAAATGTTAAATGTAAAATTAATAATGCTATTTATATTTATTATATTATTATAAGATAAAAAATAATTAATTATAATTTAGATAATTATTTTTAAATATATTTTAAGAAATATTTTAAATATTAATAAAAAATTATTAAAAAAAAAAAATTAAAGATAAATAATAATATTAAAAAAAATAATATAATAATTAAATTTTCGTTTAATAATATTAATTAATTTAATATTTTATATATTATTATTTTTTTTATATTTAAAAATATTATTAATAAAATATCGATTATTATTTTTAAATTTAATATTTTATTAAGGATTTTTAATAAATAATTATTTAGAAATTAAATATTTTATAACGATTATAATAATTAAGAAATTTAATTATAAAATATTTTTATTAAATTAATAGGCTTTATTTTAAGATTTATTTTAAATATAATCCCCTAGGAATTAATAATTAATTAAATTATTTTAAAATGAAATTTAATAATAATATTATAATTTAATTTAAATATTTTAATATTATATTTAAAAAAAATTATAATTTTAAATAATAATTATAATTAAATTAATTATTATAATAAAATATTATTTATAAATTTATAATTTTATATTAGATTTTTTATTTATAAAATAAAAAGGAAAATATTTATATTAAAATTTTAAAATATAATAATATTTTAAATAATAATTAAAAGATAAAATAAAATTATTAAAATCTAAGATATTATTTATTATTTTAATTGAATTTGTAATTTAATTTTAATTATTTAATTTAATAAAAAAAAAATTAAATTTTTATTTAAATGGGATTTTATATATAAAATTATAAAAAAAAAAGTTTTTATAATTATAATTATAATTAATAATTTATATATAATTAAATAGAAAAATTATGATTTTAATATAATTAATTTAAATATGGTTTTTTTTTTTTTTTTATTTTATTTAAATTAAAAATTTAACATAAGAAATTTATATATTATAATAAATAAAATTTATAATTATTATTTTTTATATTTATTAATATAAAATCCCTTAGTATTTATTATTTTTATAAAATTTATATATAAAAAAAAATAAAAAAAAAATCATATATTAATATTAGATGAAAAAATATCTATAGCTTTTAAAGTTAATTTTAATTGAGGATTAGCGTATATTTCACATTTACCTAATAAAAGATAATTTATTTTATTAAAATTTTATTAATAAGAGGTTATAAAAAAAGTAATTTAGAATAATTAATATAATTATTAATATATTAAAAATAATTTTTTCTATTTAAATATATTTTTATTTAATAATTAAAAGTTTTATTAAATTTATTTATATTAATCTTAATATTATTAGAATAATTTTAAAATCTAAATAATAATAAAGGATTTTTTTTTAAAAGAAATATATAAAAATTATATTAAAATATATTAATATATTAAAAATATATAAAAATATTATTATTTATAATATTATTAAAAATTAGGAATTTTAGAATTGAAAATTTATTATAAAAGTTATTAATTTAAAAATTTAGAAATATATTAATTTTAAAAATAAAGAAATTTAATTAGAAAAATTTTAATTTTTTAATATTATATATTATTTAAAATAAATATTATTATAAAATATATAATTTAATAGTTTAATAATAATTAAGGTAAATATTTAAAAAGATATTATTAATTTAAATAAAGTATTAAAAAATATAATAGAAATAATAAAAAATAATTAATTATTATATAATGTAAATTAAATAATTTATATTTATGGAAATAAGAAATATTAAAAATATAAATATGGTATAAAGGATTTAATTAATTAGATATTTTTTTTAATTTTTATTATATATAAAGATTTTTATTTTTTATTAGAAAAAAAGCTAGATATTTAATATTTAAATTTCTAAGTTATTAGAATAATATATTTTAATAATAAAAGGCTTAAAGTTAAAAATTAATATTAATAAGTAATAAAACAATTAATAAAAATATTTAAAAATTTTAATATATAAATTATAAAATAAAAAATTTTTATTATAAAAGTAAAAAGGTATGAAATAAAAAATATATTAGATATATTTTTAATATATAAAGATTTATAAATTATATTAGAAAAAATTCTTAATAATTAAGTAATTTCTTTTTATTTATTTAATAAAATGGTAATTAAAAATAATATAATAAATTATAAAGTAATTATGGTAAAATTTTAGAAATATATTTTATTTTAAAAGATAATATCTAAGTAAAAAATAATTAAAGGAATTTTTATAATTATATTTAGAAATATTAATAAAAATTAATTTTTTAATTTAAATTTAAATTTTATTTTAGAAAAAGAATTTAATTTTTTTATTTATTTAAAAAGAAATGAGAAAGCTCTTAGGGATAAAGGATAAAAAAAAAAAAAAGTAATTTTAATTAATTTAATTAAAAGAAATAAAAAAAAATTAATATTTTATTAATAATTAATCCGAATAAAATTATTTATAAAATATATTTATCTTATCATAATATATTAGGTTATTAGTATTTTTTTCTAAAGAAAGTTTTTAAAAAATAAATTTTTAATAGAATTATTTAAAAGTTTTTTAAAAAAAAAATAAAATAGAATTTTTTTATTAAAAAAAAAATTAAATAATTAAATAAATAATTACCTAAGAAAATTAAATAATTAATAATTAGGATAAATATATTATAAATTTTATTTCTAATATATAATGCCATATTTAAAATTAATATTTATTTTTTATAAAATTTTATTATTTTTAATTTAAAAATTATAATATATATTTTTAATTAATTTAATTGATTTTAAAATTATTAATTTACTTTTAAAAGAAATATTATTTATATAAGTAATTTAATTATTTTAATATTTAATTATAAAAAAATTAATATTTTAATAATTAATTTAAAAAAAAAGATTATATTTATTTTAAAAAAAATTATATATTATAAAAACTTTATATGTAATATAATATCATTTAAATTATTAATAAAAATGGGATATTAGTAAAATCATAAAAATTAAACTAATTATATTTGTAAAAAAAATGATATTATTTTTTATTATATTTTTAATTATTATAATTAATATATATTAAAAATAATATTTATTTAATATATTAAATAAATTTTCGTAATATGTAATATTTATTTTAATAATTAAATTAAATGAATAATTAATATAATAAATATATTCATATAATATTTATATATGAAATATCTTAAATTAAAAGCTTTTAATCATTTAATAAATTATTTTTAAAGGGTGAAAATTAAATTTTTATTATAAAAAAATAAGAAAAATGATTAATTAAAATTAATAATTATAATAAATTATAATATATATATTTATAATAAAATAAAAAAATAAAATTATTATATTTATAAAGAGAAATTAGAAAAATTAAAAATAAAAATTATAATTAATTTTTATGATTATAAATGGAATTTTAAAAATTATTTAAATATAATATTAATTATTAATAGATATTCTAAGTTTATCTAAGATTATTATTTTTAAAATTATATTTTTAAATTAATAATTACCATTTTAAAATAATTTTTAAGTATTTTAAAAAAATTTTAATTAAAAATAATTATTATTAAATATAATAATAAATTTTTTTTTTAAAAATATATAATATAAAATTATTTTTAATAGAATTATTATATTAATATCAAACTTTTAATATTTAATATGTAAAATTAAAATGAAAATATTAAATATTTAAAAAATATAATTAAAATAAAAATTTAATTAATAAAATTAAAAGTAAAATTATTTAATTATTTTTAAATAAAAATGATTAAAATAATTATTATCGCGTTAGGTATTTATTAATAACGGGTAATAATAACTTTTACGATTAAGAAATTAAAAAAATCGTTATATTTTTTAGAATCTAATTAGCGGTATGCGTTTTTAGCGAGCTTTTTATAAGTGAGTTTTAAACCGGATTAATTAATTAGCTGAATTTTTAAATAGCAAATTATGATATATTTCCTAGGGTTATTAATAATAATAAATAATTATAAAAATGAAATTTAGTTTTTTAATAATTATCTAATTATATATATATTTTATTTATTTAAAAATAAATAAAATAAATTTTATATATATATATTCTTTATGTATATAATTTTATAATAAATAAAAAATAAAATAGCTGAAAATTTACCCTTTATTTAGCCGATTTTTAGATCTTTTAAAGTAAAAAAACTACTTTTTATTATAATAACTAATCGTTATTATTTTTTAATTTTTTAAATTAAAATAAAAAAATGTTTTTTATTATAATAATTAATTATTATTAGATTTTCTAATTTTTCAAATTAAAATAAATAAATACTTTTTATTATAATAATTAATTATTATTAAACTCTTTGATTTTTTAAATTAAGATTATAATTTTTAAGAAATTAATATAAAATTTCTTATATTAATTATATTTTTTAATTAAAATAATTATTTTTATGAAATGGAATTATTTATATTTATTATCTTTAGTTTAAAAAATTATATTTTAATTAATTAAATTAATTAAATTATTATTTATTTAATTATTTACTTTTATATAAACTTTAAATTACTTTTATTAATTTGAAAAATAAATTGTTTTTATTTTTTTATATTTCTTAGGGCTAGGCGGATCATGGAATTTTATATTTTTCCCATTAGAAATCGCATACTTAAGCTTACGGTATATTTGCGAAACCTAATAATACTTATTTCTATAAGGGTATTTTTTCAATGTAATTACTATGTATTAATTATTAAAATGTTTGGGCATTAAATGGTGGGATATTTTTTAACGGAATTTTATTGAATATTAATGAATAAAATCTTTAAAAGGTATCCATTTTAGCCTAAGAATTTCTATTTTAATGAGCTTTAAAAGCTATTAATTTGCCCAGGCAGGGTTAAATTTCTTAATGGTTAATAAGAATTATTTAATGCTTAATTAATTTTATATTTCTAATATATTTTTTACTTTTATTTTAATAAAAGCTTTTTTTTATTAAATAAATTACTTTTTAAAATATTTAATAATATTAATTAATAGAGTTTATATATATTAAATTTAAATTATATAAAATATATTATTATTAAAAAATATATAATATTTTTTAAATAAATAAAATATCTATTATAAAAAAAATTTATAATTAAAATATAATAATTTAAATTTAATTAAAATAAAAATTAAAATTATAAAATTAATAAATTTAATAATTTAATTTTATATGATAATATTACATATAAATTTTATTAATTAATTAAATAAACGCATTAAATAATTTTTATATTTATTATTATATTTTATTTTAATTTCTTTATATATTAATATAATTAAAGTAATAAACTTATATTTTTATATAATTTTATTTAATATTTTTTATGTTTTTATATATTTTTCATATTTTTAAAAATAATAATTTATTTTAATTTATTATATATGATTATACATTAGTAAAAAAAAAATTTAAATTAATACCATATTAAAATTAAAAATATTAAGATTAATTATTAATTAAATTTTATATTAATATATTTAGTATTTATATTAAATATATTATTTAAATTAATTATTAAAACTCTTAAGTTTTATTATTTTAATAGCGCTAAGCATTTTAATTAAATTTATAATTAACGCTATAATAATAAAATAAAAATAAAATAAAAATTTTTTTATAAAAAAAAAATAAATTATTAATATTATTAATTTTATATTTATATAATAATAATTAATTATAACTTAGCGCTACCGGGCTTATAACTATTACGTTAAATATTTATTAATAATAAATAATAATAATTCTTATGATTAAAAAATTAAAAAAATTATTATATTTCTTAAAATCTAATTAGTAATATGCGCTCCTAGCAAATTCTTTATAAATAAGCTCCGGACTAGATTAATTAGCTAGCCGAATTTCTAAATAACAAATCGCAATAATTATATATTTATATAATTAAATTTTTAAATATATTTATAATTAATAATTTTCATATAAATATTTTTATATTTATTTAATATATAAAAATAATATTATAATAAATAAAAAATTATAATAAATATATTTAAAAATATATAATTATAAAATATATATTATAATTTTAAATATAAAATTAAAGAAAAATTATTTATAATAATTAAATTTATAAATTTAAATAAATTATTTAGTTAATTATAATTTAATTAATATTTATAATATCTAGATATTTATTTTATAAAAAATTATCTAAATAAAAAATATAATATTTAATAAAAATATTATTTTCAATGGAAATTTATTATTATTTAAAAATAATTTATTATATATAATAAAAGAAATAATTAAATAATTAATAAAAAAGGTAATTTCTTTTTAATAAATTAAAAATTTATTAAGATTAATTAATTAAAAAAAAAATAAAAAAGAAATTTCTATATTTATAAAAAATAATGATAAAAAAATAAGCGTTAAAAAAAATAAATTTATGGTAAATTTAGATATAAATAAATTATAATATAACTTTAAAAAAAATAAAAAATTAATTACTTTTATATATTATTTTATTTTATATTATATTTAATACTTAATATTATTTTTTTATTCCCGGGATTTTTATTTATTATATTTATTAATAAAATTATTTTAATAAATTTAATAGTAATTTTTAATATTATATTAAAATGAATTAAAAAAATATTATATATTTTTTACTTTAAAATTATAAATTATATATATAATTAGAAAGTTATATTTAATATAAAACGTCTAAATATTATTATAAAATTAATATATAAAAAATTAATTAATAAAATATAATTAATTAAAATAATTTATTATCTTAATTATTATCTTAATAAAAAAAATTAAAATAAATTTATTTTTAATTAATATAATTTAAAAAAACTAGATTATTTATTTTATAAAAAAAAAAAAACTTATAAAAGGAATTTCTTTTCATTATTAAAAACATATTAAAAATTTTATAATTATTTTTTTAAAAAGAGTTTTAAAATTATTAAAAAAGATTATTTTATAAATTATAAAAAAATAAATTTCTAAATAAAAAAAAATTTAATAAAAATTAATAATTAATAAACATTTAATTATATATAAATATATATATATAAAATAAATAAATATAAATGATTCTTTAAATATAAAATATAATTAATAATTTAAAAAGATTAATAAATAAAAAATAAATATTTAAATATTTATATATTTATTTTAATAAGGTAATTATTTAGAATTTTAATTATAATAATTATTTAATTTAATTTAAAATTAATTTAATATAATATAATAAATATATTTATTAATATTTTTTTAAAAAAAAAAATATATATAAAAATATTATTTAAATATAAAAAATCCTAAATAATATTCTTTTTATTAAAAATATTATATAAATTACGAAAATTACTTTTATTTTAATAAAAAAAATTTATTAAAATATTCACATAGTTAGGTTTTATAATTATTTTTTATAAACCTTATTATTTTATAAAGGATAAAATTCTTATTTCTTTTTATATAAATAATATAATCCTAACTTATTATTTTTTAAAATAAAAAAAAATAAATGAAATAATTAATATTTTTTAAAGTAAATATAATTTAATAAAAAGAAATAAATTATAATAATTCTTAGGGATAAAAGTAATTAAAAATTAATTATAATAATTAATTTAATTATCGCAAATTTTATATATTAATAAATTATAAAAAAAATTAATTAAAAAAGAATTAATAAAAATTAATTTTATTTTAATGAAAATAAAAGAATTTTTCTTTTATATTAAGAAAATAAATCCTTAATTAATTTAATAATATTAATAGAAAATAAATTTAATTTTATATATAATTATTATAATTAAAATTAATATTATTTTTTTTATTTCTTAATTATTTTATTTTAATATAAATTTAAATTTTAAATATTATTTAAAAATTAATTATTTTATTTAATATTTTTTTTAAATAATATATAAATTATTATAATTTAATAAAAAAAATATATTTAAAATAATAAATAATATTTTATTTACTAATAATTTTTTTAATTAAAAAAGTGTTGCGTTAAAAGCATTATCCGCGCCGGGTCACGTGTTTTAGCATGTGATTCCGGGTGATAATTATACATATATATATAGCTTATTATTTTCGGGGGAATTTCGCTTTTTTTTTCCTAATAGATTAACCTTTTATTATTATGTAATGATTTGGTACCTAATGACATAATAATTATAAGTTTAATAAGCGTTTAGGCGCCTTAGTATTTTAGGTAATTATTTATATATATATTTTTTTAATTTTTTTTTAAGAAATATTTTTTTTTAAAAACTTTTTTTTATTTTTTAAAAAATTTATATTATTAATTATTTAATTATTTTTTATTAATATTTAATTTTATTTTATATTAAATTTAAAATTTTTTTATTACCATATTTTTTTTTATTATTATTTTATTTAATTTAAAAAAAATTTTTAATCTTTTTAAAATAAAACTTATTAAAATAATTTAATATTTTAATTGGCATTTTAAAACTAAGCTTTTTTACAAAGAATATAATATCTAAAAATATATTAATTTTAAAAGTAATTTTATTTTTAATTTAAGCTTATTTATTAGGAAAAATATTTATCTCAAAGAAATTACTAAGTAAATGTAAAATGTAATTAAAATTAATAAAACTATAATTATCTAATAATTTAAAATTGTTAATTTCTAAGAAAAAAACGTTATTATTTAAAATGATAAAGATATTTTTTTAATTATAACGACTAATATTTTATATTTAAAATGATTAATTTAATATGATATATACGAAAAACCTATGGATAAAAAGATTAATATTTTATTTATAACTATTAAATTTAAATATAATATTAAAATAATTAATTATATTATTAAAAAAATAATTATATTTTAATTTAATAAATTTATATAAATAATTATTAATTATATTATTTTAATTTTTATAATATATAAATTCATAAATAAAAATAATATAAATATTCGTTTTTAATTTATTAAATTTAAATATTAAATAGTTTTATTAAATAATACTTAGAAATTAATAATTAAAAATATATATGTTAATATTTTAATTTAAATTTATAAAGGCTAAGGGAAATTTAAAGATTAATATAATAAATAATATATTATATATATTAATTATATTATTTATAAAATCCTAAATATCTAAAAATATAAAATTAAAAAGTAATTTTTATAAATAATAGAAATAAAATAAAACCCTTTTTAAATTTAAATTTACTTTAATAATTTTTTAAATTTTAATAAATTAAAAGTTTATTTAAGCTAAATTAATTAAATATTCTATAAGTTTATAATTAAATAGCATAATCATTTTAAAAACATTCTAAGGAATATTTATAAAAGTCTTAATAATTAATTTTCAATTATTATTAATAATGGAAATAAGAATTTTAAAATGGGTAATATTAATAACCATAACTTTTTAATTAATAAGAATAATTCTAAGGGTAAAAAATATATATATTTATACCATATAAATATTTCTAAGATTTATAAGTAAAAATTAAAAAAATACGCTATTTTTTAATATATAATGAAAAATAAAATTAATTATAAGATTTTTAAAAAACTTATTAAAAAATAATATTAAGAAATATAAATTTTATTTACTTTAAATAAATTTAAATAATTAAAAGTTAAGATTAATACTAATAATTTTAAAATAAAACCTAATAATTTTTTTTTAAAAAAAAAAAGCTATGATAAAATATAAAATTTTAATTTTAAGAATAATAATTTTAATTTTATCATAATTAATCCCATTTAATTTCAATTAGGTAAAATTTTTTTAATTAAAAATATTAATATTTTATATTAAAAAATAAATAATTATTTTAATTAAAAAAACTATATTTTTAAAATTATATTACTAAATATAAATTTTAATAATTAAAATAAACGGATTTTAATAGATAAATTATTAATTTTAAATTATTTTAAAAATAAACTTAGATTTTAATTACATATAATTAATATTTTATTAAATTCTAAAAATACTAAGAATCTTACTAAGCAAAAATTTAAACTTATTAATATTCTATTAATAAAAATTTTAAACATTAATTTTAATAGATAAATATTTATAATAAAATTATTAATTATTATATCTTATTATTTTAAGGATAATTTTAATATAAAAAAAATAATTAATTTAATTAAAATATCATATATTATTAATTATTTAATAATTTTTAAATAAATATATTATTTTAAGGATAAAAGATTATCCTTTTTTTTAAAAAATAAAAATTTTATTTTTAAAAGATATAAAAATTTAATAACTTTTAAGGATAAAAATAAAATATTATCCGGTATTTAAAAGAATAAAAATATCATTATTAAAGGAAATTTAGATTATTTTTTTAATAAAAAAAGCGTTAATAAAAAAAACGGGGCGATTTAAGATTATAAAATAATCTAGGTAATTATCTTAGCTAATAAAATTATAAAAATCTATAAATTAAACCATTTTAAAAATAATAATCTTATTTTTTTATCTAATATTTTTATTATTTTTAATTTTTTTTATTACTTATTTATTAAAAACATTATATTTAATATTTATAATTTAATATATTTAATTAATAATTATAAATTTTTTATACTAAACTTTTTTAAAAGAATTTTATTAAAATAATTAATATATATAAAAACCATAAGCTTTTTTATTTCTAAAAAAAATAAGCGCCTTTTCTTTAAAATAATCACTAATAATAATGGGAAAAAACTTTTTAATATAATTTTAAAAAATATAATATTTATAAAAAAATTTTATATAAATATTATTATTAAATTTATATTTAATAAATATTATATATAATATTATAATCTAGATTATATCTTTCGTAAAAGAATGGATTTAAATAAAAACTTTATTATTAAATATTTATAATATAAATATAATTTAATTTTTTTTAAATATAAATCTCTTTTTATCTATTTTATTATTCCTTTAAAATTACTAATATATATATCATATATAATATTAAAAAGCATAACTAACATAATAATTATTTTTTTAAAAAATATAAAAAAAAAGCATATTTATTATAAATAATTAAAAAATACGTTATATGAAAAAAAAAATATAAAAAAAATCTAGTATTTACAATTAAAATATTTAAATCTATAAATACTCAGAGCTTTTATTTTATATACTAAGGGAATTATCATTAAAAAAATTATTAATAGAATTATTTGCGAATATTATGCCTAAATATATATATATAAAATAATTTTTTAATATATTTTTAAAAAATTTTTTATTAAACTTTTTTAAAAAATGCTATGAAATATATTTAAATATAAATAAAATATTATAATTAATAATTTTAATTATTTTTTAATAATTAAAAATAAATATAACGGCATGTTTTTTTTAGAATTAATAGCTATTAAAAACCAAATATTTTTTATAATTTAAATTAAAAAATTTAAAAATTAAATTTTAAAGTAATTTAAGTTTTATATTTATATATTTAAATATAATAAAAATATAATAATAATTACTTTTTTTAAAAAAAAAATATCTTATAAAATTATATATAAAAAAAAAAATATTATTTTTAAATTTTTTTTAATTTATATAAAAAAACTTATAAGAAACATTAAACGTATAAAGCAAAAAATAATTAATAAAATAAATAAAATAAAAATAAATATTAAATTATTAGAAAAATTATAATTTAAAATGATATAAATAATATTATATTTAATTAATATGAATTTACGTTAAATAGAAAATATATGATTCCTTAAGAAAATATTTAATAATTAATTCTAATAATATTTTTGCTTTTATTCCTTAGCGATTTCTATTTTATTCATAAGGAATCTAAAACCTAATTAAAATTACATATATATATATAATTATAAAATATATATTTTCAAAGAAAATTAAAAAAAAAATAGCTTAGGAGTTTATTATAAAAATTTTAAAATTAAAAAAAAAATATATATTAAGTATTTAATAAGATATTAAATATTTAATTTTTTTAAAATATGGCTTTTTAAATTTAATAAAGTAATTACCATATGTAATATTTAATTTAATAAAATTTTTTTTTATTAAGAAAAAAAAAATTTTATAATAATTATTATTATATTTAAGATTTTTAAGTAAATTATTATAATAAATATTAAAAAAAAAAATAAAAAATTTTTTATTTTAATTATTAAAATATTAAATATATAAGATATTTAAACTTATATAATATGTAAAAATAATGTTAATATTATTTAAAAAAATAATAATATATTATTATTTAATAATAATTAATTAATTAGCTAATTAAAAAGTTACGATTTAAAGGTAAAAGTAATTAAAATAAAAATTAAAAATATAATTATAATAAAGAAATTATTTAATTTAAAAGTTACGATTATAATTAAAAAATTATTTGATTTAAATCCTAGCGATTAGTTAATTAGATTTATGATTTTTTAAAAATTTCTAGCTTTAAAGTAAAAAAATATAAAAAAAAAGAATATAGAAAATATTATAAATAGAAATTTATTATAAATATTAGAATTATAATAAAACCTAATGGAAATATATTTACTAAGGGATTTAAAAATTATTAAGTTTAATATATTTAAATTTTTAATTAAAGTTTCGGAATTACTAATAGCATGGGGAAAAAAATAACCGAAAGGTTTTTTTAATAGATTTTTAGCGTTTTAAAAATCTAATAGCTTTAAGCGAAACTATTAAATAAAAAAATAAAACCTTAGCGGTTAATTTAATAAAAAGCAAAAAAATATAAAAAATTTTATTTTTATAATAATTTTTTATAAAAAAAAAGATATTATTTTATTAAAAAATTATTAATAAAAATCTTTTATAAATATTTTTTTACTTAATTAATAAAAAATTATATATATAAGAAATTATATATATATAATATTATATTTAGTAATAAATATAATTATATTTTAAAATTATATAGTTTATTTAAATGTAATTTTAAATAAAGAAAGAATATATAAAAATGAATTTTTATTAGAATTAAAAATCTAGAAAAATCTAATGAAATATTAATTTAGTAATAAATTTAAAAAAAATGTTTATTAGGAAATTAAGATGTTTTTATAAAAGGGTATATGGAAAATAATTAAGTATTTTAAAGTTTAGAATATTTCGTTTTTATTAAAATAGGTATTTATTTATAAATTTAATATAAAAAAATATTTTTAAATTTATAAATTAAAATTAATAATATATAAAGATTTATAGAATCTTATATTTTAAAATATTTATATAATAATATTAATTATTAAATTATTTAAGATTTTAATAATATTAATTATAAAAGATAATATAAATATATGTTAATTTAATATTAAAAATATTTTTATAAATATTTTATAAGTAAAAGAAAAACTTATTATATATGAATTTTTAAATGGTTTTAAAAAATTAAATAAATGTGTTTTTTTTAGATAAGCGTTTTATGGGTTTAAAGATTTATTATTATTCTAGTATAAAAATATATTAAAAACTTTAAGTATAATAAATCTTAAAATTTTATTTAAAAAGTTTTATTTATTTTATAATAAAACTTATGAAATTTATATTTTAATATATATAAATAATATTTTTATTATTTTTCTAAAAAGAAATAAAAAGTAAATAAATAAAATGATTAATTTATTTAAAATATTATATGAAATTAAAAATTAAAATAAAATCTTATGGTATTTAAAAATTAAAATTATTAGGGATTGGAAATTTCATATTATATCATTATTATATGATTTTTATATAAAAAAAATTATAATAAAATTTAATTTTAATAATAATGTTTTTATATTATTAATATCATTCTTAATAAAAATATTTAAGAAATTTTCTAATTAAATAATAAAAATAAAAATTAAAAAATATTAAAAGTATATTAGATTAATCTTATATATAATGATAATGATTTAGCTAGATATGGTTTTTATAATAATATAATTTTTATATTTTTTAATTAATTTTAAATTTAAACATTTAAAAGTAATTAATTAGGTAATTTTATATTTATATATTATATATTATTTTTATATTTAATATAAAAAAATGAATATTAAAATTTAGGTATTAATAATTATAAATAACGTTTTATTTATAAATGATAAAAAAATTAAATATTTATTATAAAGGTATATAGTTTTTTTATTTAGAAATTTAATTATATAGAAAATTATTTATTAAATTATAATATTTATTTTAATAATAAAAATAAAATTAATTATATTATTAAAAATAGCGAAAAAAATATTTATTTTATAATGTTTTTTCAAGGATATTAAAATTGAATTTAAAAATATTTAGAAAATATATAATGATAATTAATAGATAATTAAATTTATAATAAAAAATAAAAAATAAATTAATATTTAATTAAAATATATGGATATTTAGAATATATAATTAAAGTAAAAATATATTTAAAGTAAGTTTAAAATAATTTATTTATTAATAAATTAAATGTTTATTAATGGGTTAATGAAAAATCTATTAAAATAATTTTTTAAGCATTTTAAAATTTTATTTAATTTGTAAGATTGCTAAATTTTAATTTAATTAATTAAAAATAATTTTAATTAAAAGGTAAAATAATTTTTATTTATTAAAAGGGAAAAATTTAATGTTAATTAAAATATTTATTTATTTAAAAAGTAATTTCCTATTATATTTTTTTTTATCTTAATGCTTTTATTTTTATTATTTTTTTAATTTATAAGCTATGCTTTTTTTCATAAATATTAAAAAAGATTATTTATTAAAAGCTTTTTTTTTTAGCAAATTAAATAATTTTTTTATTTATATATAACGTGTAATTTTTTTTTAAAATAAAATTTAAGTTTTATTATTTTTAATTTTTATTTATCTAATAAGAATATTTATTAAATATAAAATATTTTTTTTTAAGATATATAAAATAATATAAAAATTAATAAAATATTTTTAAATATTTTATTTAAAAAATTAATATAATAGATCTTAGGAAATTAATAATTTAGGAGGTAAGAGAGCTTATTTTTTATATATTTTTATTACTTTTATATTTATTATTTATATATTATTATTTTTAAGCTTTATAAAATTAAAGCGTAAAAGGGATAAGAACTTTAAGGAATGAATAGTAAGAATGTTTCGAATTATAATTATAATAATAATTATTATTCTTAAGAATATTATAATATTTTTTAGAATTATAATTAATTATAACGTTATAAATATATTTTTAATAAGGGATTAAATGATAATTACCTTTTATTTTTTATATATTAAAAATTAAAAATTTAAAATATATTTATATTTTAAAATTTTAATTTAATATATTTCAAGTATTATTTAAGCCGGTTTTCCGAGAAATTATTTATATAGTTTTTTAAAAAATACGGCTAATAGAAAAAAGGATTTTATTATTAGAAAAAATATTATTATTTAAAATAATAATTAAATTGAAAAATAAATTATTTATTATTATATTTTTATTTTTAATAATTTTATTAAGAATATTATAATTAATATTTTTATTTTTTAAAAAAAATTATTAGGCTTTTAAATGAATGTTTTAATGTATATTAACCCGTTGATAGATATTATCTAAATCTTTAGAAATTATAATATACTTTTTAGAAAATTTTTGGAATATGATTTTAAAATAGTAGCGTTACGTATTAAAAGTGATAAATATAAAGCTATTACGATTTACAAAGCGATTAAAATTAATAAATTTTTATAATATAAAAATAAATTATTTTTTATAATGTTAATAAACCTAAGAATTTATATATAAATGATTTTATAATTAATATTTTATTTTATAAATTAAATTATTAAAAAAAGAATTAAATTTATTATCTAAATGATTATTTAAATCTAAAGGAAAATCTAACTTATTATATTTAAATAATAAAAAAAAATTATTTAATTATAAAAATATAATAAGATAAATTTTAATGAGAAAAAAAATTAATATATGGATAAAAAAATAAAGTTTTAAAAAAAAAAAATATTTATTTATTAATAAAAATATTAATGTTAAATTTATTATTAATATGATTATTTATATTTTTTATTTTAATAATAAAATAAATAATTTTTTTAATAATAAAACGTTTATATTAAATTTATGAAAATATGCGTTTTTAACGTTTATTTTTTAAATTACAATGAGCTATAATAATTTAATTATATTTAATTTATTTTTTAATAAATATTATTATTAATGAAAAATAATTAAATTATTATATATAAAATTATTTTAATTATTTTAATATGATATTATTGCGATTTATTATTTGGAAATTTAGCTAGTTAATTAATTTGGTTTAGAATTTGTTTATAAGGAATTCGCCGGGAGCGCATATTATTAATTAGATTTTAAAAAATATAATAATCTTTTTAATTTTTTAATTATAAAAATTATTATTATTTGCTATTAATAAATGCTTAATGTAATAATTATGAGCCCGATAATATTAAATTATAATTAATTATTATTATATAAATATAAAATTAATAACATTAATAATTTATTTTTTTTTTATAAAAAAACTTTCATTTTATTTTTACTTTATTATTATAATATTAATTATAAATCTAATTAAAATATTCGGCGCTATTAAAATAATAAAATTTAAAATCTTTAATAATTAATTTAAATAATATATTTAATGTAAATACCAAGCGTATTAGTATGAAATTTAATTAATAATTAATTTTAATATTCCTAATTTTAATATGGTATTAACCTAAGTTTTTTTTCTATTAATATACGATTATATATAATAAATTAAAATAGATTATTATTTTTAAAAATACAAAAAACATATAAAAGCATAAAAAACATTAGATAAAATTATATAAAAGCGTAAGCTTATTATTTTAATTATATTAATATATAAAAAAATTAAAATAAAATATAATAATAAATATAAAAATTATTTAATGTGTTTATCTAATTAGTTAGTAAAATTTATATGTAATATTATTATATAAAATTAAATTACTAAATCTATTAATTTTATAATTTTAATTTTTATTTTAATTAAATTTAAATTATTATATTTTAATTATAAATTTTTTTTATAATGGGTATTTTATTTATTTAAAAAATATTATATATTTTCTAATAATAATATATTTTATATAATTTAAATTTAATATATATAAATTTTATTAATTAATATTATTAGATACTTTAAAAAATAATTTATTTAATAAAAAAAATTTTTTATTAAAATAAAAGTAAAAAATATATTAGAAATATAAGGTTAATTAAATATTAAATAATTTTTATTAGTTATCAAAAAATTTAATTTTACTTAGGTAAATTAATAACTTTTAAAATTTATTAGAATAAAAGCTTTTAGGTTAAAACGGATAATTCTTAAAGATCTTATTTATTAATATTTAATAAGATTTTATCATGAAACGGCCTATTATTTAACGCCCAAATATTTTAATAATTAATATATAATGATTATATTAAAAAAATACTTTTATAAAAATAAATATTATTAGGTTTTATAAGCATGTTATAAGTTTAAATATATAATTTCTAATGGGAAAAATATAAAATTTTATAATCCATTTAATTTTAAAAAATATAAAAAGATAAAAATAATTTATTTTTCAAATTAATAAAAATAATTTAAAGCTTATATAAAAATAAATAATTAGATAAATAATAATTTAATTAACTTAGTTAATTAAAATATAATTTTTTAAGCTAAAAGTAATAAATATAAATAATTTTATTTCATAAAAATAATTATTTTAATTAAAAAGCGTAATTAGCATGAAAAATTTTATATTAATTTCTTAAAAATTATAATCCTAATTTAAAAAATCAAAGAGTCCGATAATAATCGGCTATTATAATAAAAAACATTTATTTATTTTAGCTTAAAAAATCAAAGAAACTAATGATAATTAATTATTATAATAAAAAACATTCTTTTTATTAATTTAAAAAATTAAAAAATCCGATAACGATTAATTATTATAATAAAAAATATTTTTTTATTTTAATTTAAAAGATTAAAAAATAATGATAATTAGTTATTATAATAAAAAGTAATTCTTTTACCCTAAGAAATTTAAAAACCAATTAAATAAAAAATAAATTCTTAATTATTATATTTCTTATTTATTATAAAATTATATATATAAAAAATATATATATATAAAATTTATTTTATTTATTCCTAAATAAATAAAATATATATATAATTAAATAATTATTAGGGAATTAAATTTCATTTTTATAATTATTTATTATTATTAATAATTTTAGGAGATATGTCGCGATTTATTATTTAAAAGCTTAGCTAGTTAATTAATCCGGTTTAAAATTTATTTATAAAGAACTTACTAAGAGTGCATACCGCTAATTAAATTCTAAAAAATATAATAATCTTTTTAATTTTTTAATCATAAGAATTATTATTATTTGCTATTAATAAATGCCTAACGTAATAGATATAAAAAATAAAAAAATAATATATGGAAAATTTTAATATATATAAAAACTAAGGGGTAATTTAAAATTAATTTATATAAAATATAAAATAAAATTAAAAATTAATTTATTATTATATAAAAAAAAAATTTAACTTAATTAATTTAAAAAAAAAACTTTTTAAATATTTATTAAAAATTTATTTATAAAATAAAAATATAAATTAATAAAATAAATATTATAATAATTATTTTATATTTTATTTTTAAATAATAAAATAAATATAATATATTATAATATTTATTATTTATTATTTAATTTTATATTAAAAAAATATATACGTTATAATTTTATTTAAATTAATATAAAAATTTATATATAACGAAATTTTTTTATTTATTATTTTTATTTATTATTATATTAATAATATTTTAATTTATTAAATATATTATATATTTATAAAATAATTATATATAAATAATTTTATATATAAAATAAAATATATTTAAATTATATTATATAATTATATATTTAATTAGGGGGTATATTACGTTAAAAGTATTATTCGCGCCGGGTTATATGTTTTAATATATAATCCCAAGTGATAATTATATATATATATATAATTTACCGCTTTTAAAAGAATTTCGTTTTTTTTTTCTTAATAAATTAATTTTTTATTACCATGTAATAATTTAACACCTAATGATATAATAAAAAATTTCTAAATATATATAATAAAATTATTTAATAAAATAATTAAATAATATATAAATAAATAAAATATAATAATTATTTTTATAATAAAAATAAAATTATTAATTTTTATATAAATTATAAAAAAAATTATATTTATATTTTATTTAATTAAAAAACTAAGAATTAATTTAAATAAAAAAAAAATTAAAATATAATATAATAATTTATAAATAATAAAATTAGTAAATATAAATATAATTATTTTATAAATTAAATTTAAATATATTAATATTTATAATTATTAATTTAAATAAAGAATTTTAGTAAAAAAAATTATTATTAATTATATATTTATTAAAAATATAATTATAAATAAATTAATAAAGATTTTTATTTAAAAAAATTTTAAGAAATTTAAATTATAAATTAAATTAATTAATATATTTAAAAAAATATTAATTAAAAATAAAAAAAAATTATCTAAAGAAAATTTTATTAAAATTAAAAATATTTTCTTTGGAAAAAAAATTATTATTTACTTTAAAAATTATAATAAAATAATTTATTAATTTTAATTAAATAAAAGTAAACTTTTTTATTAAAAAATAAATAAATTTAAAAAAATATATTAGATAAAAAAATATTTATAATTTTTAAAATTAATCCTAATTAAAAATTAATATATATTTTATATTTATCTAATAAAAAATAATTTACCTTATTAAAATTTTATTAATAAAAAGTTATAAAAAAAGTAATTTAAAATAATTAATATAATTATTAATATATTAAAAATAATTTTTTTTATTTAAATATATTTTTATTTAATAGAATTTTATTTTTAATTATATAAAATATTAATTATATTAATAAAAATTATTTTAAATTTTAACGAAATATTTATTAATATTCACAATGAAATTCCAAGCAATTAATATTAAAAAAAAATTACGTATATTTTAAATAATATTATTATAATTAATATATAAAATAATTATAATTAATAATTTTAAAAATTAAAAAAAAATAATTATATTATTATTTAAAAATAATAATTTTTATTATAATTTTTCATATAATTATAATTTATAAATTATTTTAATTATATATAAATAAAAATGAAAAATATTATTATTTAATATATAATTTTTAATTATATAATTTATTTAATAAAATTTTTTTTTAAAAAAATTAAAAAAATTATTAATAATTAAAATAATTTATAATAAATAAACTAATATAAATTTTATATTATTAATGTTAATATTTATATTAATTTAATTTATTTAAAAAGTTAAATATATTAGTAATATCAAGTGGGATACGCAATCTTTTCTCGACGGTAGCTGCCAGGTACATAAGCTAGCTACCGATACCCGGCCATGTTTGCTATTTTAAGGTTGCTCGCTGAATTATATGTGAATAACAAACCTTAGTAGCTCAAATCTAGAGTTCCCCTAGATTTTGTGACACTTTCCTCTCTACGGTCGGCATATAAACACTAAACACTTGAAAACACACCGAATCGAGTCATAACTTAACTGCCACCCAACCTGGGGAGGCAGTCAAGTGGCAAGTACGTACATATATGGGTACCTACTCTGGCTGCCTACCTAGGTACCTACCTAGGCATTAATAGAAACGTAAATTGGTAGCTGCCCGCCGTCAAGGGCCTTAGCCGGGACTGACTTGGCTTTTGTAATCAAGGAGCAAGCTGTGGGTTACCTATTACGCTTGAATCGTGTACTTTGACAGGATTCTAGACCCGTCGACTAGAGCAAGTGCTCAGAGTAAATAATACAGTTCAAAACTTAAATATTTTCAGAGTTCCCCGAAGTACCGGCTGACTCAGCCGTGACTCAGTTACATTATGTACATACATGATGTAGATACATGTAGGTACCATGTAGGATATATGATATTTCTCCCCGCCCTTGTACCTCCCTATTCTTCGACCTCACAACCTCCCTTCATAGAACCGCCTGTCTATGCTCCTACGGGATATCGCTTAGAACATGCTCAATCTGCTGTGTGTGGAGCTTGTCGAGCTCATCGCTCGCGCTCTCGACAATAGGTACGAGCTGCTCGTGCTTCGCCTCGTCTGTCGCCATCTGCGCAGAGCCACGTCTGTGCTATTCACCAAAGCCTGGTTTACTACCCTGACAATCGACTTCACACCACGGTGCCTACACAGACTATCCAACATCGCCCAACGTGATGACCTGGCACTCGCAGTTCGTTGTTTACGCGTGGCGGACTGTTATAGATCGCCTAGGATACGTCCCTCGAGTTTCCGTATGCTTAACCGGGAAACCCTAGTTTTTGGAGAAGGGCTGTTGTGGCCGCGGACCGCCGATGGCATTCTTGATCTCACATCTCAGCCGGTAAATCACTTCACTGAACTTTTGGCTCGCTTCAGACTCTGCACGGAAATACGTGTTACGGATGAAATTGGCCATCCCAACGACAGGTCCGACACATACCTTTGCCCGATAGACGCATGTTACATCATGCTTAATCTCCTAGCAAGGCATAGAGACCTATACATTCAGAGCTTTATCATCAAGTTCGATCGGGCTCGCGATTCTAAAACAACTCAAATGCCCACCGGACTTGCTGATCTTCTAGTCCTATCCTCGTGGGCCTCCCATCTGCATCGGCTAAGTATCACCTGGACGACGGATACCGACCCGATCGCTGCGAGCGTAACCATGGACCTTATCAGAATGGCGACGTGTGCCCAGTCCCTGACGCTAAGCTTGCCACACTCAATGAACGAGAACATCTATAAACTCGTCAGTCAAGCCCCTCAACTGCCTGCGCTTACCAAACTGACGCTGGGAAAATTCGATTGGCCGCCGCCTGATATGTTCCCAAACATCATCGCACGCTTCCGGGGGAGCCTCAAACGTCTGCATGTTGAGGGTGCGTTCCGGTCGCCCGGCGCTCTTAACAGTTTCTTCGGTCTACTTGCGGGTCAAAACCTGACCGCTCTCGAATCTATCACGGTGGCAGACGGCTTCGGAACCTTCTTCTGTCCCTTTCAATTTAACCAGGACGCCCTACAGCAGTGCGGCGTGATATTTGAATTCACGCTGAGGTTTTCCTGTGGGGGGGAACGTGTCAATGGCATACGATATCGCGGCTCCAGGGGCGGAATACGACACGCCCTGCAGATACTTGCGGATACCTCATATTATCAGGAGGGTGCTGGGCCACCGATCCCGGCGCTAATGGGCATGGAAGGCTATAAGGGAGATGGGTTTGGGCGTGTCGTTAAGAGATTTACATGATGGGCTTGGGAGAAGTTTTACGCCCGCACATCTATCTTTCGATGAGACTGAATGGGTACACACAAGCTATGCTTTCTGATCGAGGACATTTTCTTTCGATTATTTAAGATAGGCAACCTAGTTGACCTGGACGAGCGAAATGCAAAACAGGTATATATAAGTTCCTAAATCTTGATCTCATTTGCTACATTAGCGTAAGACTACATTACTGCGTCATGTTACAAGCCTACCTGACTCGTAGTCAAGACAAAATTGTGTAAACAAGGGCGGCCGACCGCGCATTCCTCCGCCTCCACGAGGAACG
Source organism: Hypoxylon sp. FL1150 (assembly GCA_022495205.1). NCBI lineage: Eukaryota > Fungi > Ascomycota > Sordariomycetes > Xylariales > Hypoxylaceae > Hypoxylon > Hypoxylon sp. FL1150. The sequence continues at coordinate 7,637 of MU376414.1, read as the reverse complement.
GAACTAATAATATGGCCATTTGCACCACTACCCAAAGGGGGTTATCGAGGTTCGACTTTTTGGCCAGCCACTATGCCGCCTCTTTCCCCCCCTGAGTCAAAATCAATTGCAAAGAAGTGAATACACCAGCATCACATCATCGATCTGCCCATTAAGACCACCCACCATTCCTGCCGAGCCGATTTTCTGTCTGTCTACTCCCAGGGATTGTAAAGCGCATCGTTGGGAACGAGGTCGCTCGTACCTGGTGGAATATGTCTTAGCGCCGACAATTCTCAGCCATCTTCAAGGTTTCACGCACTTACAAGTAAACATGTGCGTGAGGAAGGTCGCAGAGATGAGCTCCCAGCAGTCCATCTCCTGCGGGACGGCCGGGCGGTCGCAAGACCCGAGATACGTATTGTTGACGTCCAACATGTCGTAGTTGCCATTTCCGGTCCCGTATAAGGCTGGGTAGGATTCTTGTTAGTCATCTTCCGCGGTGACAAGAAATGGGACCAGACATGGATAAGAAAACACATACTAACGGCACCCGTAGCCCTGTCGAACAGGGGAACCGGGTGGTCCGTCGAGTGCCCCACGGCGTCGTCGTGGTTGTACATCTCGAAGCGCGAGACGATCCAGTCCCTCGGCGCCGCCGCGCCGCACCCGTCGCACGCCCACCGCCCTTTGCTCGCGTCGTTGTTGGTGCTCGCCGAGATGGACACCACGTGCCCCACGTCGGAGCAGCTGAGGGGCGCGTGGTCGTGGATCTGCATCTCCGACGCGCTGTACGTCACGCCTACGTCCGTGATGTCGTTGCTCTTGCCCACGTAGATGGTGAAGTCTGCGAGGGCCGGCGATAGAGCTGCGAGGCCGAGGAGGAGGATGGCTACGCGGTGGACCATGGCTAGAGCTGATGCTGTTGCTGCGTGGTTATTGAAGGGTATCGTGGAATCAAAAGTAAATTATATGGAACACTCGAAGTGTTTTCAACAGGTTAGCTATAAGTCCATATTGTGCTTGGGGTATGGCGAAAGTTGGACCATAGAACCACCCGCCTCACGAGCGGGATAGTTGGATTTTATAGTAATTCATGACTGACGCCATCATAGCCCTTGACCTCCTTTCCAAGACGATGGCTGACGGTTCCCGATCGGAGACTCAGGGCGGGATCTATGTCATCGCTAGAGACAAAAAAAAAAAGAAATTAGCTACAAAGCCACATACGCGGCAGTAGAAATTTGAGGTTGACATGGGAGGTTGATTGGTACGGTGGTCATGAGGGACCTACGAGCCCAGGTAAGCGGTCCGTTGCGTGGAATGTAACTCGATATTTGAGGTCAAGATCACCCGCCATCGCGAGACAACAATCAAGACACGTGGCCTCGTCGTAGCCTACGCTTGATAATTCCTGAGCGAGAGTAAGTGTGGGTTTATATTCATTGAGCGATAGTTGAAGTTATGACATCTTCCTGTAAAGAAATGTTAGTATAGGAGGAATGATTATAGGTGCTGCCACACAAGCTAATTCGAAGAAATGGAGCTGCGCTGCAAGAGTCAGAGCCATGAGAAACATCAGGTACATACATAACTCACTGAAATATGTCCATAATAATGGCTGGCTAACGACCATGACGTCTTCAAATTACCCATTCTCCAACCCAATAGAAATTCGCATGGCTCGCCTCCCCTGAGACATCAGAGAACCTGTTACAAGGGCTCAGGAACCCCACACAACTTCAATCCTCACCGAAATTCGCTGGACGTGTTACCTCCCCCAGCGCGGCCCAACCACTCGGGCGCGCGGAGTCCAGGAAGCGGTTGCCGGGGTGCTGCTGTCTTAGGTCGTAGGGCCCTGGCAGCGTCATGTCGACATTCCCCGTCAGATCGTCGGCTCCTGCTGCAGCCCCGCTGCTACTAGTGATCCCCAGGTTCTGCGTGTCCCACTCGATCAGGGCCTTGTTCTCGTAGTCCCAGTCCAGCCGCTCCACCAGGTGCGGGTGCTCGTAGCGCGTCGGGTCGCTCCGCTGCTCGGACGCCAGCGAGTCCATGGTGAACTCCCGGTACGACAGGTCGCCGAACGGGCGGCACAGCAGCTCCAGGAGCCCGAAGGACACCTCCGACGGGGAATCCTGTGCGCGGGCTGGCGAGCTCTGGTCGGCCGTTGTTGGCGCGCCGGCGGCGGCGGAGGAGGATGCCCCGCGGCCGTGCTCGGGTGATGATGTAGATGCAGCGGTGGGATTTGGATCGTATATGGATAGAGACTTGCAGATATCCGAGAGTCGCGCGTGAAACTTCGCGGCCACAGGGTCCGCGGAAGCGCAGAACCTGAGCACGGCGAGACATGATCGGATGTGCTGGGCACCGTCTTCCCATTCGGCGGAGTCTTCGCCCCTAGCTTGCTTTTGGGACACAGCGTGTAAAATAATCACGCAGGATGTGTATGTCTGAAATCTGCGAATGGATGGATTAGTCTTGTTCTACTCGTCCGAGATGAGGGAGCTTATACGAACATGACTAGCCAACACCTCTTAAACACGGAGTTTTCTTCGTAAAGGAGCTTGATGATCGTAGAAGAGCTTTTAGCCGCGAGTAACGCGCCCTCACCTTGTTCTGCAAGCAACGATTCACTTAGTAACCCTAATGGGTTTCGATTTTGATCATTCCTGGCCGCCGAGGCACGTACTAACTCGCAGGCAATTCGACGAAATAGTAGCATGTGCGCCCCCAGATAGAGTAGATGGGTGTGGCATATCGAGCGCTTTGCTTCAACTGGGAGGCCTTCTCTCCCGAGCCTATCAAGATGCATCGCATCCGGCATCTTATCGTACCAATTTTGTAGGTCTTTCATAATGGATTTGATGGACAGGGGTGTGAGTCTTTTGAAAGCAAGATGCATCTGTAGGATGTGGGCTTTGAGCATGGAAATCTTGGTCATCTCGTTTTGAACAACTATGAGGGTCAGTGATGATACAACACAGCGTATAGCATGGAGAGTTCACCTTCGGAGATATCCGATGGGTCTCCGACATCGAACTGTGAGGGCTGAAATTCTTTAATGCTGTTGTTCTTTGATTGACGCCACTTATACTCACCGACATCCGCTTCAAGGCCTCGCCATTTCCAAACCTATACCCCAAGGTAACAGAAAGCCAGCTGGTACTTCATCAATAGTTGCGCCGGAAACAAAATATTCTGAATACTTACGTTGAGAAGAACGTTAGCGTCCTCCAAGCTCTGCGGTAGTCTAACCACATACCGTCTGTTAGAGATGATAACTGACGCCTCTCGCAGTCCAGCCCGAACCGAAGACACATGCCAAGTCCGATATCTGCTCTACTGTTATTTCCATTTGAACTATATATAGGATGAAGATCGTGGAGTAATCAGGGTACTACATACCGACATAAGCTAGTGCCGTAGTGTTTTTCTTGAAAATGTTATACATCCCCAGCAGAGAACACACTTTGATAGCATCTAGAGGCCTAGTTTCAATGATATCGTCGAGGTAATGTTTCGCAAGGCTGTAGAACCTCTCATCCGACTCCTGACCGCCTTTATTTTCAGTGTACTGGTATCCCGCCGCCGCGACGGCCATCAGACAGCAGATATCTGCTTTTTTATCACTGTTCAACTCGCCTTCATCTTGAAATACCGAGTCGAAAAACGCGGAGACCTGCGGCCGGGAGAAAAAATGGAAGAGCTTGCCGCTGCAGCTGAAGAATCCATCGAGGGCTCTCTGAGTAAATGGGATGGTGGGAAGTGAAAGGGGAATAAGATCACTGCTTTGGCCTTGATCAAGCTGGTTTGTTTGAAGCTCATCAACACGCCTTTCTAGAAACTCGATTCGGGACTTCATTGCGGAAGCCCTCGACTGCCCCTCCTCCCCATCGTAGGCGCATTCCCATCCCTTGTTCTGGCAGTTTTGGCATTTGGGTCGTGCGCCATCGCACTATTCGGAGTTCAGTATAACTATGATAGTATGGGCTCCTTGGGATGTAGGCACCTTTGCTTTTTGCCTACGACACGCATGACATGCCTATACTTGTTGGCACCGTCAGAACTTATTGCTTACGGAGGTTCTGGTTCATTCTTACTTGCGCTACAATAGCTCGCTTTTTCTTTGGAGCCTGTTCTTGGTCACCGCCTCTGCTCGACGGCGTCGGTAGGGGCCGGATGGGTCGGAACACAAACATAGTTGATTGTCGGAAATTAATCTAACGTAGGTACTTAGAGATTCCGGGGAATGATGTTCTTTTATCGCCACCAGAACTCCATGCACGTAGGTAGATACCAACGCGTAGATGTACCCAGTGCACGTACACGATAAAATTGGAGCCAGCCAATGTGCCGGCTCTAATACGATTGGCTGATAGCCGCGCGGATGCTAGCATGCATCAAGCCGCCGCCACTAAACACACCTACCTATGTACCTACCTCCTAGGTAGGTAGGTACCCATGAACGAAGTCAAATCTTTTGACACTCAGCGCCATACCTATGTAGTTCACTCAATAGTATAAATCCAAATCACTACTACTTGATCTATCACTAAGCTCCATATTTAATAAACAGTGCTAGTTACGAGCCACATAATAACCCGATGTACTTGAGGTCGTACGAAATTCGTGGGCCGTGTGGGATGTATTTATTCACCGCTGTTCTCTTCCATCGCGGCTGACGCATACTGGCTTACCGCATGATTGAACACCGCGGAAGTATTGATTGATGTGCCGCAGTCATATCAATTGTGCCTGGCGCTGTTGGCGTTGCTGACGCGGCTGACGGGTTGGACTACCATGGGTTAGACAACAGCGGCCCCAGATCTTGGCACGGGCGCTGACAAGATCGACACGCCTTGAAATGAAAGATGGGGAACACGCCCAGCCTTGTCGAAAAATCATTGGATTGGAGAATGCGATACCGATACCGGAAACAATCATCTGGCTTCAATCTACACGGCGAGTCTTTTCCCAGGAGTCAGACGACATACCTCTCAGCCGCTCTATGTACGATGCTCTATGGAACACCCGCATCCACATTACACGTAGGCGTGGCACGAGCTTTGCTCATCTCCTGAGGTCTTGTCCAGTTCACACAAGCTCATGATCACGAGGGAGAGCATCTAACGATCCGCGCTGTAGTAATTTGCGTTTCGTAATGGGGTGCGCGTACGGGTTCCGGAACCGATGAGATCAGGGGACGGTGAACGGAATATCCCAATGGTAAAAATATGTATAAAGGAGCACCCAGTCGCTCAACCTCCCTGACAATTCCTTTCACGATCACCCCCGACAATAACCACCCTGACTGTCCAATCACTCAGACCTCAACTTATCAGTTTCAGTCAAGATGTATTTCACCAAGAGCACCCTCCTCGCCCTTTCCTTTGCCGCAGCTGGCCTCGCTGCCGCCACGAAGGGCGCCCCTCCAGTTCTTGCTGAAGTCGAAGCTGAGGTTGAGGCCGACATCCACGCCCGTGCCCCTATTCCAAGCTTCAAGGTCGGCTGGGGACAGGAACTACAGAACCGTATGTAGCACCGAAGACAGACTCACCAACACACTTACTGACTAAATTTATAGACGACCAGGCAAACCACTGGGTAGTCTGGGTTGAGGGCGAATCGGCGTGCCCCGCAGCCATCGAATTGGCCAAGCTCGTCGACTCCCCGTGCGGACAGTCGTTCAATCTCAAGGGCCAGCAGCTGTCCCTCGCCGACTGCAGCGGCAACGAGCCGCGCAGCGTGCATGGCAGCGATGGCTCTAAGGTCTTGTCGTGCGGGTCGAATGGGAAGAACGGGAACAAGATCACCTGCCATGGCTCTCAGCACGATATCGTTCAGCACGGTTATTGCCAGTAGGTGCGTGACACGGAGATGGAATGAGGGATTATTAGGAGTGTTGGGCAAGCTGGCATGGGAGGAGAGCAGTGCGCGTTGAGGTTTCGAGGGTTATTATACTTCTATCATTACTCTTAAATTCAGAATCTCTATTAATAGATCGTGTTTGGAGCTGGTATTTAGCCTCTCGTTTAGGTTGACAAGGAAAGCCCTTGTAGAAAAAGTCCCCGTGAATACAATATTACCAGTGTAGTATACTTCGTTCATACAACTCCATGCCACAAATAAGCGAATTTACGCTTCAATGTCGTCCATACTCTTCAAGGCTTCTGATATCCTTGTCGTGATGGCGCTATCAAGCCCGAGACTTGTAGCGTTGGCGGACAGCTCAGAAAAACGGTTCTTCCAAAATGACCAGCGCTCGAGACTGAGCGGCGACTTGCCTTTGTACAGTGAACCCCCCCGGAGTATTCTAGCCGTATCCTCGTCAACCTCGTCCTTGCAATTCATCTCCTCGAAGATGGAATCGGCGTAATTGAGTATCCACTCGCTCGCGACCCATATTTGGCACTCCAATGCGGGCCCTCGGATCGGCGGCTCCTCCAGCGCTTTCCGGAGTTGCCAGATCGGGTACATGATACCGGGCAAGATGCCGTTGCGCGCAAGCCGAGCAATGAACGAATTCAGATTTTTCCATCTAGAAAGTAACTTTCGCAGCTCTTCACTATCCTCGCCAGAGCCAGCCGGGTCTGCGAAGATGTCAGGGGCGACATTCTAGGAATGTGGTGGGATTTGAATTCATACCAAACCATTTCTCCCTGACGGCCTCCCCAAAGTATGGGAGATCTTTCCAGATAGGGGACTAGTTGTTAAAATCTTATTAGAATCATGTTGGAGACCATCATTTTCTTTGAACTACTCACCCCATCGTGCTTGAACGTAGGCTTATCTCGCTTCTGAAGAATGTCTAAGGACTGGAGCAGGCTATCCTGCCACTGATGGCCGGATGGAATACTAGCTGCGATATCAAGAACAAGGTACCAAGCGTCCCATAAAATCTCAATATCTTCATCTGACGATTCATAGAAGAAGTTTATGTCATGGGCAAATTTGATCGCCTTTGCTTGTGGGTTAGCTGGATATTGGAGGGTGGCCTTGAGAACATTGAACATTGGTCTCTCTGAATTTGTAAGGTCGAGGTTTTCGACATATTGCAGATCGGCTTCCATTCTGTGATGAATCTTGAGGATGATGGTACCAGTAAAACTTAAGGCTTATGGAATAAACTGAATGCGAATGCGTGGATTAACAAAACGGAAGTAAGTAGTTGTCAATAAATGTCTGTTTGAGGCTGTGAATTAGAGGCAACCTATGACGGCGGTCCATTTGACCAAAATCCGCCATACTGTTAGATGAGAAGGCACCTACGGCCTTTGGAGTTAGTCCCAACCAAGGACTAACATATATCTTATATTTACCCAATAAAGGATAGCTTACCTTATTAGAATTCTGTTAATAAGGGGTTACAAAAAGGGTAATTTAGAATAATTAATATAATTATTAATATATTAAAAATGATTTTTTTTATTTAAATATATTTTTATTTAATAATTAAAAGTTTTATTAAGTTTATTTATATTAATTTTAATATTATTAGAATAACTTTAAAATTTAAATAGCGGTAAGGGATTTTTTTTTAAAAAAAATATATAAAAATTATATCGAAATATATTAATATATTAAAAATATATAAAAATATTATTATTTATAATATTATTAAAAATTAGGAATTTTAAAATTAAAAATTTATTATAAAA
>MU376413.1:0-31536 GCA_022495205.1 Hypoxylon sp. FL1150 | reverse complement strand
ATTATTATATTTTTAATTTTAATATAATTATTATTAAAATAAAATATTTTTAAATAATAATTATATTAATTTTATTATAATAATTATAATCATATCGAATTTTAAAAAGGATTATTAAATTTAATTATCGTATTAAAATTACGATATAATTGCTATTACCATGTCAAAAAACCCCCCCCTCCCGCTAATGTATGTAGCTAACCTAGGTACATAGTACTCGTGTGGGCAAGCGGGCAAAGCGGGCAAGTTAACCCTGGCGAGCCTTGACCGGGGTCTGGCAATCAGGCAATCTCGCCATCCCAACAGCAAGGCCAAGACCCCGTCTCGGTCAATGATATGCAACCGGGCTGATGGGCAAAAAACCACACAGAGATAAGCAGCGCCCCGCAAGATCTGCCTGGTAGCCTGGGTCCTTAACTGGGGACCTGAATGTACCATCCCATATTATGAGTGGTTCGGGATAGGTACGTGAATGGAAAGTTGCTACTACGTACATAGTAACCAGTAGCAGTGCCGTACAATCACACAAAGGTTCCGCTTGGTTGGTAGACCATAGAAAAAGTACCTGACAAGGATAGGATTACGAGACCTCGTTGCTTGCAGATGGCTTGATCCGACCTACCTAACCTACTATGTACCTGAGGTGGTATATAATTAGCTGAAGATCGCCTCACCCACTACATAATCGTCTTGCCCCCCTCGCTCTTCTCTTTCTGGTCAGCAAGCCTCGGGTCTGTACACATAACACATACACAAAGAACATTGTTTCTTCGTGCTGTCGCCCATTTGTTTGGATATTGGTCTCGAGATTTTCGACAGAAAGGCCCATCATGGACAACCACGGCGTCGTCCATAGGTCGATGTCCTCGTCCCCCTCGGGGTCTGGGGACAAGGAGAAGATGACCTACTCCGACGTGGAACTTGAGAATACCCATATCCGCGGCATCGAGACGTCGGTCGAGACGTCGCTGCACCGCGGCCTCAAGGCCCGTCACATCACTATGATCGCTATCGGTGGTGCTATCGGAACAGGTCTTATTCTCGGCACCGGCAAGGCGCTCGCCCAAGCCGGGCCTGGCTCTATCTTTATCTCGTACTCGATCGTCGGTTTCCTCGTCTACCTGGTCATGGCCGCCCTCGGCGAGATGGCGGCTTGGCTGCCCATGTCAGCGGGTTTCACCGGTTACGCCTCTCGTTTCTGCGACCCTTCGCTCGGGTTTGCTCTCGGTTGGACGTAAGCTATACCTAATGCCCCGACTCCGTGGCGCTCGCTTGTGCAACCACCACCCTTACTCTCGAGGGAGGAGGCTTTCAGAACGAGGCTAATTTATGATCGCACAGCTACTGGATAAAATACATCATCGTGACGCCTAATCAGCTTACCGCCGCCACTCTAGTCATCTCGTTCTGGCTGCCTCGCGAACGCGTCAATCCGGGAGTCTGGATTACGATATTCCTCGTGCTCATCTTCTGCATCAACTACTTCGGCATTCGATTCTTCGGTGAATTCGAGTTCTGGCTGTCCAGTTTCAAGGTCGTCGTCATCGTTGGTGTCATCCTGCTCTCGCTTATCATCGCGGCGGGCGGTGCCGATGGAGACGCGAGGGGATTCCGGTACTGGCACGACCCAGGGTACGTTATTATTTTCCTGTGGTCTCACCGGGTCAGAATCGTGGAGCGTGATACTAACTCGGCAACAGCGCATTCCGACCCTACATTGCAACGGGTTCGTGGGGTGAGTTTTTGGGTTTCTGGTCCACCATGGTCACGGCTACCTTTGCCTACCTGGGTACCGAGCTGGTGGGTGTGACGGTCGGCGAGGCGCAGAACCCGCGCAAGACGATCCCGCGCGCCATCCGCCTCACCTTCTACCGTATCGTCTTCTTCTACGTCATCAGCATCTTCCTGATCGGCATGTGCGTGCCGTGGAACTCGAACGAGCTCGCCTTCGCCAACAGCTCGGCCAACAACGGGAACGCCAACGCCTCGCCGTTCGTCGTCGCCATCCGGCTCGCCCACATCCCGGTCCTCGACCACATCCTCAACGCCTGCATCCTGCTCTTCGTCTTCTCCGCCGCCAACTCGGATCTGTACATCGCCAGCCGCACCCTGTACGGCCTCTCGTCCGACGGCGCCGCCCCGTCCATCTTCCGCAAGACCAACAAGAACGGCGTGCCGCTGTACTCGCTGCTGGCGTCGGCCGCCTTCGGGCTCCTGGCCTACTTGAACGTCTCGGACGACTCCAAGGCCGTGTTTACATACTTCGTCAACCTGACCACCATCTTCGGGCTCATGACGTGGATCTCGATCCTGGTGACGCACATCTACTTCGTGCGGGGGCGGCGCGCGCAGGGGCTTTCCGACGACGCCATGCCGTTCGTGGCCCCCTTGGGCATCTACGGCTCGTACGGCGCGCTCGCCATGTGCTGCCTGATCGCGCTGACCAAGAACTACGACGTGTTCGTCGGCAACTGGAGCGCGAACTACCCGACTTTTATCACGGGCTACCTGGGCATCCCCGTCTACCTCGTCCTCATCTTCGGCCACAAGCTCTGGACCAAGAGCAAGGGCGTCCGCCCCCACGAGACCGACTTCTACACGGGCAAGGACATCATCGACCGCGAGGAGGAGGAGTTCCTGGCCGCCAAGGCCGCCGAGAGGGCCGCCGCGCCAGAGAAGAAGGGGTCGATGTTCTACAGGAAGTTCGTTTCGTGGCTTTTTTAGGCGTGTGTGTTGTGTTTTCGACCAACGCAGGTCTATTACGGTGCGGATTGTTACGATGTGCGCTGGAAAAGGAGCTGGGGGCGTTTTTACTTTTTGCTCCCGTCCTTGCGGTAAAAAGGAAAGATACCAAAAGATACCTTGTTTTTATTTTGTCATGTCCTGTATATAATGACGCCGTCTATCTGCCCCCGTGTCTATGTGTTATGGAAGAATGATATCACTTAACTACCACAGAATCGAACTTGAACTATTCAGTTCCGTATTTCTTGCAATTGGGACTTATCAATACTCTCTTGGTGACATGCGACAATATACCCTCACCCTCAATCGCCCAGGTGTTGTGAGACATGAAGCCCTGAAGCCTCGAAGCCTCGAGTACCTACCTAGCCCCCACGTGTGATCCCGGGTATCTCGACATGTTCTCAGCATACAAACAGCGGTCATCGCAAGCAAACTTTGAGGTACTACCTAGGTATACAAAAAGCGCATCGAGCGCCTATGAAAAAGGCTACGCGGGACTAATCTACGGCACTTTACTTGTTCTTCTTCTTGTTTGCTTGCTTCGAAATTAACTTACCCGCATCGGATATCGCACTGTAGGAGGTAGGTATAGAAATGCCGCGTCAATTTTTCCTTTTCTTATTATTACTAGGTGGGTAAGGTCTTGATCTGCTTGCTAGGTATCTTTACCCTCTCTACTATGTATTCTTTTTATTTTTAGACTCGCACGTGGGATCCCCCCTGTTTAACCCTGGAGCGAATCTGGGTCGAAGGATCGGATCGCCATCCTCTTCTTCCCCATATAGAGGTACCTATAGCAATTGCCAAAATTGAGGCTTTTCTAATACATGCCTTAGGTAGATAGGTTTCTAGCAACAACGACAAAGGCGCGAAATAGGGAGAGGTTATTAGAAAAGCATAAAAGTAATTTGAATGTAAAGAAAATAAGGAAAAGTTACTCAGGTAGTAAAAAAATATTTTACTATCATTTACTTTGTGGTGAAATGCTGCATCGAAATCTAAGTGTATTTTTGAGGAGTCCTTGATTTTATCGTCACCGACCTCGCTGACTTGGAGATAAAGCCGGTCCAGCCGCGTTACTTTAGGTATCTATAACTGACCGGTGCTATAATTCCTGAGCGGACAATGAGGGAGGGAGGACCAGGGGATTTGTGATAACGACGATTTGACATTGCTGATGCCAACTCACCCCTCATACGCAATACGTCAGTTTTCCTCGAGCCAAGCCCAGCCCGACTAGAGATCTATAGGTAAGGCGGGCGCATTCTTGAGCGCGAGCTGAAGTTTGGTAGTAATAACCGTCTATCTTCCTACCCGCGCTCACGCAGGTAACCGACTTCCTTCCGGCGGCCGGGTGACAGCGTTCTTCGGTAGCCTTATGAGATATGGCTCCTTACGTAGGAGGAGGAGGAGGAGTAGAAGTCCGGTGAGGAGAGGTGGCGGTATCGTGACACACATGCGGTATGTATGCGGGGGATTCCTTCTAGAAGGCGTGTCCGGTGGGATTTAGTCTGCATATCCCTGTGTAAGTGAGAGGGTTGAGGGTTGAGGGCTGGGCTCGGTGAGTTATAGCGGAATCAGTTACTAGGCGTCTAGGCTAGCTTGTTTGTATCCATGGGATTTATTTGTGACTTTAGCCTCGCCGTAGATGGAATATTATCGTATGACGGTTGTTGCCCGTTTATCTCGCGTGTCTTGTTTAGACACCGAAAGGCTATAGGTACTTAAGCATGAATATGCCCAGGAGGTGACTAGGTTAGTGATGTCAAAATTAATGAGAGATAGCTACCTGAAAAGAGGGCGAGGACTGGGAAGATGATGATTCCCTTTGTCCCCACGGAGTTACATGACAGGCCTTAAAGGGGAAGGACAAGTCGGAGTTTAGACTCGCAAAATTATGTTTCGAAGTATCAAGTATCAAGATAATAAACTGAGATATTTTTACTCGGTGAGAGAAGAGTCAGATGGACGAGGATTTAAAGAGAATGTGGCTTAGGTGAGATTCGAATCCACGATTTCCCCAACATCAACAATTCAGCTGAGTATTCTCAGCAAGTTGACGGCAGATTGTGCCACCATTGTACCTCTGAGCCCTTCATTGTCGACTCGAGCTCCTGTAGGTTAAATAATATATACCTACCTAAGGTAGTTTCTATATATACCTATCTATATATTCCTGGTGTTATACGAGTGGCAGTATCGTCCAGGACTTATGACACCCGTGTCTGCCCTATCTTCGAGGAATCCAAGGTGTAGTAGATTATACTCAGAACAATCCGTGACTGGATTCGTCGATGACACGGTACCTCCATGACCTGAATTCGATCTTACCTAGCGTGTAGCGGCATTCGAAAACATAGTCACCTAAGCGATCCTAATGACTTTAGAGATATTTTGGAGTACATGATCAAACCCACCAGATTAGCCACGCTCTAATTTAGCCGTCGGTATGATGAGTATAGGGAAACTTGACTATATAGCTAGTGTAGATAGCACGTCCCCCAGTCCTCCAGCGGCATCGCTGCCATCCTCTACTCTGCTTTTCAACTGTTCTGCAATTCCCCGTAGAGCACCGGCCGAATGTACAAACCGCTTCCTCATCCCCGGGCCCGCATGCTCTAGAAGTGTTGCGGCGAGTTGCAAGACGTCTACCTGGAAGTCCAAAAGAGCCCCAGTATAGTTCAGCCCGTCTTGTATAGCAGGGACATCGTACGCCGCCACCGCAGTCACGATATCCATCCAGTCCTCGGACGTGCTGCCTTCATCCTCTATCACAATCTGCAGCACGAGCGCGATACGGGACCCGCGGATGAGGTCTGCCTCGGTAGCCGTTGAGCTTTCCTCGAGAATCTTAAGCAAGTCCCGCGACAGTATCCTCCATCCGTCATGCGAATTGAACGCCTCGATCCCTTCCGGCGTGCGGAGCACGCCTTCCAGCGCGGCGAGGACAGGGAGCCGGTAATCCAGCCCGTTCGGCTGGGACGCGGCCGAACTGCTATTGTGATACAACTCCATAAACATGTCCATCAGCCCGGCAGCCTCCTTCCTCAAAATGTCGCCATCGTCGTCGCGGACCCAGAGCGCTATGGCGCGGATGGCCGATAGTACGAAGGCGTCCGTGGCGGCGCTCTCGTCCTTGGTGTCCCAGGCTAGCGTCTTGCGGGAGCCGAACTCGGTATGCGCGCTTCCGGCGCGGGCCTCCGGGTGTAAGCCCTGGGCGCCTGCTACTGACGCGTCCCAGCGGTCCCGTAGATACTCCATCGTGACGGAGAGAGCCTCGCCGATGGAAGTGCTTAGCTTGAGCACAAGCTCGGGGGGCATTCTAAGCCAGGACTGTGTCGAGTTCGTGCTGGACTTCGGGTCGTCCAGCTCTTCCATCCAAGCGATGAGCTGCCCAATAAACGCGGTTAGGATGTCAAGGGCGGAGGTAAGACGTTGGGAGATGCGCGGGTAGTCTGGGTCGTTGAGCTTTCCCAGGAGGGAGGGCAAGGTTGCGCGTAGATCTGCTAGGATGAGGTTGATGAAGAGGTACGCGAAGGGTTTTGACGAGTCCTTTTCGTCCAAGAATAGTAGTTGGGGCGTGGACTCCGGATAGATAAGTAACAATGCCCCCGCACAGTTGGTATATGCGGAACGGCTCGCCGCGTTTGGGCGATTCGTTGATAGGTTTCGCATGAGCTTTGCAACTGAACCTAGCCATTGTGGGTTTCGCGGTATGAGCTAGTTGGCATGAGATATAGCTCAGAGTGAGGATAGCAGATAGGGGAAACTTACACGCTCGTCTAGATTTCGAAGCACATGAGATATGAATTCTAGGAGGCTCGTCGCATCAGTGCCGATAAAAGAGGATACAAATGCCTGAATCCCCTTATCGATCTTAGTCCTCACCACCTCTCTCGACTGGTCGTCTTCAAGATTTATAGTGCCTTTTTCCCACGCCCAAATGAATATTGTCAGAATGTGAGGATGCTCTGGGGCGATCTCTATGAGCGGACTCCAATCATCAACATCAAGGTCGACAATGGCCCTGGCACCCTCGGGCCCAGTGACTAGAGTTAGCAGCGTCTCTATGATGACCCGAGTCGTCTCTTTAGAGCTTGTCCAAAGTTAGCTCATATACCATAGATGAGTAAAGACGACAATTTACCTGTGGAGGACGGCGTTGGCTAGTCTCGGTATCCTGCCAATGAGTTTTGTATCGCGCTTCGCCTCGTCGGGCAACAAGACCGCAAAAGTGTGAATGACGGCAACTGACAAGTCGAGCATATCCCTCGATTCCTTCTGCTCTGGTCCAAACTGGGTGCCAGTCCGCAGTAGACGGTCCAAAAATTTGGCTGGGATAGATTCCCATAATGAGACGATGACCCCCTTTTCCTCTTGTAGTTCTGGTGAGTTGTCTAAGACTGACTTTAGGAGAGCCAAGCCAACGAAACGGGAAGTGTCATCTCTGGTCTTGAGAAGCTGCCGAATCTTCTCTATGGACGGAGCTTGGCTGGTCCCCGATGCGCTTTCGTCATCGTCTCGCACTTGTAGTTTTGAGACATCCATGATATTTGATATCTGCTTCTCTCGTATATGAGAAGGTAACTTAAGTTGAGGGCATCACCCAAGTAAAATAGCAGATTTCTAGTAATCAACACTGAAGAGTCTCAAGTATAAAAATGTTCAGCTGCTATGTTAGAAAGTTGAATTAGTAAAGATTATTAGTTCTACTTCGTTGAGTCAAGATGATGAAATGTTACACGCTTTTAGTTATGTCTCTTTAACGATCTTTCTAACCTACATATGTACAAGGTATGTACCTAAGGGCAGGTTACACCACTAGGCTTGCTTGGTCACAGCGGTAACAGCACTGTAATATCTGCGGTCCTTAAGGCTTATGTATTGTCTTATCGTTATCGGGCGGAAGTATGCTGCAAACTCCCTGCAGCGAGCTAATTATAGGTGCAAGCTACAGTGATTAACGACCGCTACCAGCCTCGCCGATCGCGAATTCGACAATGTAATGCGCAACCATGAAACCTTGCTCTACCCATTTCCGTATTACGAAAAGAAAAGCTCGATAGCGTAGCATAGGCACTGCGACATGGCCGATCGCATCACCTGGCCTTTGAGATGGCAAGCAGCAGGAATTTCATGAACACCCATAAGGGGGAGGGCTCGTCGTCTTCCTCCTCGCGGTCGCCGAACCACCCGCCGCCCCCGACCGTCGAAGACGAGAGAGACGAGAGAGACGAGAGAGACGAGCTCGATAACCTGTTCGACGGCAACGAAGGCGACGTTTTAGGCGACGACCCGTTAAGCGAGGAACTGGCCGAGCCGATGAGCTTCAAGAGGAAGCAGAAGCAGTCCGTCTTCTCGCAACCGGGCCGGTTGTTGTCTACGTTGACGGGCAACCGCTTGGGGTCGAGTTCCCCCCGATCGCCGCATTCTGGGACGGCCACCCCGACTAGATTACAAGGCTTGAACTTGAATACGCAACGAAATGAGGACATATCGCATACGTCGAATACACCAAAGGAGGGAGCACCGCTCGATTGGTACGTGGAGGGCCCGGGGCGAAGAGTAGGGTACGAGGATCTGACGGCCATCGATTGGATCTTCGAGTACACGAAAGAGCGACAACGTCTACGGGCGCTATACTCGAGCGCTACGGGCATTGTTGGATACATACAACAGTTACTGGACTCTAGCCAGATCTGGATCGTCCTTGTACTGACGGGAATCGCCGTCGGTGCGATAGCAGCTGGCATAGACGTGGCCTCGGACTGGCTAGGAGACATTAAAACTGGATACTGCGCCGTTGGGCCTGAAGGGGGCGCATTCTATCTAAATAAGCAGTTCTGCTGCTTCGGCTACGACCAGGGCGAGAAATGCGCGGGATGGAAACCCTGGGCTGCAGCTCTGGGGATAACGTCTGCTGGCGGGAAGTGGTTTATAGAATACTTCTTCTTTATATTCCTCTCAGTGAGTTTTCCTAGACTTGTTCTGTGCACAAGTAGCTGATTTGTCCCTAGATCACTTTTGCCGCCTGCGCTGGATTCTTGGTCAAGGAGTATGCGATCTATGCTAAACACAGCGGTATACCCGAGATAAAGACGGTGTTGGGAGGCTTCGTC
Organism: Hypoxylon sp. FL1150; assembly: GCA_022495205.1. Classification (NCBI taxonomy): domain Eukaryota; kingdom Fungi; phylum Ascomycota; class Sordariomycetes; order Xylariales; family Hypoxylaceae; genus Hypoxylon; species Hypoxylon sp. FL1150. The sequence goes on along the minus strand of MU376413.1, from coordinate 22,672 downwards.
ATCCGGCGTTTCTTAGGGGCTTGGACACTTGTTACGAAATCGCTAGGATTGGTATGTCTGTCTCATTACGATCCGTCCATTTGGCGAGGACTTTACTAACCGAGAGCAGTGCCTTGCTGTTGCGTCGGGCATGTGGTTAGGAAAGGAAGGCCCCTTAGTACACGTTGCTTGCTGTTGTGCAAATCTATTCATCAAATTATTTCCAAATATTAACACTAATGAAGGTATGTGCTATGTATAGATGCTCGTAAATCAACACATATGCTGACCGAGAGTAGCACGAAAACGAGAGGTCCTATCCGCTGCCGCAGCTTCTGGAATTTCCGTAGCATTCGGATCTCCTATCGGAGGTGTATTATTCAGTCTCGAACAACTCTCTTACTATTTCCCCGACAAGACCATGTGGCAGAGCTTCGTTTGTGCCATGACAGCCGCAGTCGTGTTACAAGCCTTGGACCCGTTCCGATCCGGCAAGCTTGTGCTGTACCAGGTCAAGTTCAGTACCGGGTGGCACGGCTTCGAAGTTATCCCTTTCGCCTTCTTGGGCATATTAGGTGGTATTTACGGTGGACTCTTCATCAAAGCTAATATGCGTGTGGCGCAATGGAAGAAATCAGCGTCGTGGCTCCCGGGACCCCTGACACAAGTCATCTTGGTGGCCCTCTTAACAGCTCTTATCAATTATCCCAATTTTTACATGCGGGCCCAGTCATCAGAACTGGTGTCTTCGCTTTTCTCCGACTGCGCATTAGTCCTCGATGACCAATTTGGTCTCTGCAGGAAGGGCGCGGCGACTGCTGGTACCATCGTCTTACTATTATTCGCCGCCATCCTCGGCTTCTTCCTAGCATCTATCACCTTCGGCCTGCAGATCCCGGCGGGCATCATCCTGCCATCTATGGCCATCGGCGCGCTGTCCGGCCGCGCCGTCGGCATCATCATGGAGATCTGGCAGCATAACCACCCGGACTTCTTCGCGTTCGGCACGTGCGACCCGGAACGGGCGTGCGTGACGCCCGGGGTGTACGCGATGATCGGGGCGGCGGCGACGCTGGCGGGCGTGACGCGCATGACGGTGTCGATCGTGGTCATCATGTTCGAGCTGACGGGCGCCCTGCCGTACGTGCTGCCCATCATGGTGGCCGTTATGCTGTCCAAGTGGGTCGGCGACGCCTTCTCGCGCCGCGGCATCTACGAGAGCTGGATCCGCTTCAACGAGTACCCGTTCCTGGACTCGGGCGACGACGGGGGCGGCGGCGGCCAGCACGTGCCCGACGACGTCCCGGCCTCACACATCATGACGCGCATCGAGGATCTCGTGGTGCTCACCGCCACCGGCCACACCGTCGCCAGCCTCCGCGGCGTTCTCGCCTCCTGCGACTACCGGGGCTTCCCCGTCGTCAGCGACCCGCGCGACGCCGTCCTGCTCGGGTATATCAGCCGCGCCGAGCTCGCGTACAACCTGGCCGCCGCCGCCCGGCCGCCCCGCAACCTGCCCCCCGAGGCCGAGGCCTTCTTCTCCCACCAGCCACTCGCCGACCCCCGCGCCACGCTCGACCTCCGCCCCTGGATGGACCAAACGCCTTTGACCTTACCGTCCCGCAGCAGCCTGCACCTCGCCGTCGCCTACTTCCAGAAGCTCGGCGTCCGCTACGTGCTCTTCAGCGACCGCGGCGTGCTGGCCGGCCTGCTGACCAAGAAGGACTGCTGGTACGTGCTCAACGGCGCCGAGGAGGCGAGGCGGAGCGGTGGTGGTGTCGGTAGTGGCGGTGGGATGAGGGCTGGGATGGCGGGGCAGGGGGTGCGAGATGAAGTTGACGACGATGATGGAGACGACGAGGCGTCGGGGGAACGTGGCGGGTTGCTGGGAGTTGATGGCGTGGCGATGGGATCGCCGGCTGATGATCGGAGGTCTGGTATTCTGTAATCTAGGTACCTACCTAGTTTTTGTGTGGGTCAAGGCATATGTGCTTAACTTAATACATGATAGAATCAGTCTTGATATTACGCTGGTTTCGTTAGCGACCACAAAAGTATATACACAAGTTATGGCAGAGCCTCGAACCAATAAAACGGGGTGGTCAGTTGGTCGTGAGCTATGTAGACCTACAATAGCCGTACATACCCAGCGCAGCGTTAGTATCTCCCGACACTCCCAAGAAGCCATTCGCGCTTTACATCATAGTTTGGCATTGAAATCATGGTATCGTTATGCATCAGCACCAAAAGAGCAAATGCCTCGTTTTCTTCTCATCTATAACGTAACAATGTACATTAGCCGTAGCTACTTTCCCTCTATTATAGGATGAAAAGCGGGAATCAAGCCATGGCCCTAGTCAAGACAGGAAAGAAATATTTGGGGTATCACGCCGTGGATGTATGAACGAACTCCTCTTCTATGCAGGACCTCCATTATCGCGCCTGGTTCCGTTCCTTAATGCAGTCATGCGTTCCTGTCCGTATCCGTGATTGCTGATGCCATTATATGAGTCGGCAGAAAAGAAAGTCCACCTCTTGAAATGGGGTTTGTTAATTCGTAGAAGCCCTCTTTGGACTTTATGTATGGTCGAAGCCTCGCAGCACCCGTGTGTGCCATTATAGAGTATTGCTACTCTCTTCATCCCATTCCCACCTAAGCCGCGTCTGCACCACATCAGCCGGATGAGAATGTAACATGTGTTGCCAGGTCAAGAAGGTCCGGCAGGTTGTTTGCCCTTCTTATTGGCAGTCATGATCTTCAGCTCGAGGTGATAGAACGACTTCGTGTTCTTGCCCTTCTTATCTTTCAGGTCGACTTTCGTGCGACAGACGGGACACGTCTTCTTCATATTGTCTATATGAAGTGCTGAGTGCAAGCATTCGGAGCAAAATAGATGGCCTGAATGGAACGTTAGTCAAAAACATTGTCCAGGACTGTAGCCTCGGAATCACCTCCGACATACCGCAATGTGTGACAGTCAGGGAATCACAGTTGTCCATGCAAATGACACATTGGAACGCGCCTATCTTGACTCGCTTGTCGACCTTGGGGGCCAAAAGCTCCTGGGGTACTTCGGAGGCGTTGGATAGATCAATAGTCTCATGGCCATCTTGGATCGCAGAATCGCTGAATTCGTCGTCGGTAAACAGAGAGGCTTCTCCAGCAGAGGATGCATCTATCCGTCTTGACTTGGTTCCTCTGTTGGATGTGGAAGGAGAAGCTTGCGACGTTCGCCGTCGTTTAGTAGCAGCGGTGTCAGATTCGCCGTTCGCAACGTCGGTGGTTCGCTTTCGAGGCATTGTCGGTGCTCTAGGGTCAATACCGAACGCAGAGTCGAGATCCGGTTCCTCCTTCGTCAAATCCACCAGGCCAGCCTTGCTTGATCTTCGTCTGACAGGTCTAGTCATTGATATCCGTTCGCCGACTTCCAGAGGTTTTGGCACGCTAGAGTGCGGTCGTGAAGGTGGTAGAGGGCTGCTATTAATAGGAGGAAGCGAAGGCGAGGAAAAGTTGTTGTCGGCTAAGGCAGTCAAGTAATAATCATCATTAGTTGTTTCGGGTGCTGATCTGTTTGGCTGTGGCAGTTGGGTGTGAGTGGTCAATGACGAAGGTCTAGGCGGTTGTTGGATCCGCGGGGCAACGGAGGAATGAGGTTCTTGCGTGCGCAGTGCCGAATCTAATGGGGGAAATGTAGGTTCTAGTCCAGTGTACAACCAACTAGATCTTTCCCAGCCCTGCTCGAAGTTTGCTGTGGACGGCGAAGGGGTGTGGTGATGGTATCGTAGATGTTGTAATGGGAAATTGTTGACTTGAGGAAAGGATCCGAAGTCGAGGGGCGGTGCGCTAAAAAGGTCGGGTAGAGAAGGTAGGAGGCTGTTTTCGCTATGTTGTCGCTGATCCGAGGCGCCAAAGGTGAAGCTAGAAATATTAGGGCTGTGCGGTGCAAAAGGTTCGTTGAGGATCGATCGGTTTAAGAGAGCCGTGTCGAGGTCGCTTGCATAAGCAGAGGCGAGATCCGCTTGCGATTGAGAAACTAGGTTGCACACAAGCGATTTAGTTTATAGTTCCTAGTACTTTGCATAGGAGCACCTTGCAAGCGCTGGGCACCGCTCGATGCTTGGTGCTTACCAGAGGCGATGATGTAAGAGGGAAATTGCTCTCTGGGTGGTGAGGGTGTTGAGGGTGTTGAAGGTGTTGGACTGTGGCGTGTGTGAATGGGTGAAGGTGGATTGTGGAATGTGATGTGTGATGTGTGAATGTTTGATGCACCTAAAGTGCAAGCTAGAAAAAGAAAACCAACGTGGTCTGGGCTAAGAAATGCAAAGAGTAAAACAAAAGCACCAACCTCTGTAGGCCATTGTAATGTTTTTCCGGGCAGCGAATGGTAAACTGAGGCAGGTGAAGGTGAGTCTTCCTGGTGTTTCAAGGCCTCAGGTGCAAACTGACTTCTCCCTTCGATGGCAGCTGCGACTTCAATTAAGTTGACGGTGGCGACTCGTTCATCGGTGATAAGTCGCACTCCTTCCACCCTTTTAGCCCGGCGCTGTACCTACAACTTCCCAGCACCCAGCTAATTCCTACCAGGTGGCTACCTACCAGGTAGGAGGTAAGTACTAGGTTAAGTAGTATGATATTCACGGACCAAGCCAAGTGGGTAATGGCCACCCGCAGTTGCCGTCGCAATTCGCACTTCGCACTTCGTAATCGGTCTCAGAGAAATAGAGGAGAGAGGAAAAGGAACGGAACAAGAGCTTCTCTCCGATCGAGATATTTCCACATTGCGTTGCTCTAACGCGGCCTGGGAAGGGGGTACTTGGTTGACTGACACTGACGCCGACACTGTTGATGTCTATGTTTACCGAGTCGTATCTTCTCTTCGCTTAGGTTGCTTCACCGTTGGGAGGTCAGAGAATGAGAAAGGGGGCCGTCCTGGGACAGGATGAGGTGAGGTTTCGTGTAAGCTGGCTATCCTGATTATTTATTCAATTTCTTACTGAAAATGATAGGTGCATGCTCATTGTATTCGTACTGTGGTAAGTGGTAGGTGCTAGGTGGTAGGTGGCAAGCCAGGGTGGTAATGCAATGGTAATAGTGGTAATATTCGTTGGACCGTCAACTGGAACCACCTGGATGGCTTCCTTAACGGCCGTTAATGGCACACCTGACGGGCCTCGCGCCCCTCAACACCTCTCAACACCAATCGCGGGTCCATGCCATTTCGTCTCAATGTGCAAGCAAGCAGGCAAGCTGGCACGCCGCCCCCTTGTCGTCCGCGATCCACAGCCGGGCCTGGCCCGTGACCGTGTACCGAACAAGTCAAATCACAAATCATATTCCTACCTCAGGCCATCAAAGCTCCCAAGCAACCAAGGCAGAAGGTAATCTACACACCACACCAAAGCGGCGGAATCAGCTTACATATGCATGGCTTGTCCAGTACTCCCAGTATTACTCTATTGGACGATTACGCAAGACCGGGAGTCACTGTCTTAAAAATTTCAGCTGGGTGTTGTTCCAGTTTGCTTGGCCCAGATGATATACAATAGCATTCTATAATAATGCTTTATATACCTTAGGTAATATTTGGAGATCACATTCCCATTGTCTTCCATACCTACCTAGGTAGGTACCTATGCGTGTTGGAGGCATCCAACAAAGAAAATATTAACGATCTACATCATTAAACAAACTCCTATACGTCCGCCGTCGGGATACAACCCGCGCCTCTATTCCACCCGGTCCGAGCTCTGCTATCATGTTACGCCGACTGCGAATGTCCGTGTGCATTATTTGCACTAAGCCATATGTTGCTTATAGTATGTGACAGCCTGCCTCTGCGCGTTGGATCACACCAGCACCCGTTCTCCTTCCGAACCGCAAGAGCCCGTGGCAAATGGTAACATCTTCCGAGACAATGACATCCATCGACCCCGGCATGAAGGCTACAACTAGATTTTAGACATCATGAATTGTGATAGGTGAGTGGGAAAACTTGATCACACGATAACCACTTTTCTATGTATTGGTCACTATCTAGGAGACATGCCACGCAGCTATGTCGCTCACTTAGCCCGCGAGATGCCGTGTGTACCATCTTTTGTGGTCGAAACAGGTCTGCATCTGTTCGCTGCCGAGCATATGCGTGATGAGTTTTGGTTGGTCGAAAGTTACAGTTACGATACAAGAGTTACAAGTTCCGTTACCAAGTTCGATTTGGAGATCGCTGTGTCCCTGTTCAGCCGGTGATTGTTCCTCTTTGGCGTTTTGAGAACTTCCAGGTGAAGATTAGGCATAGAATAAGGCCAACCACACCTAACCCGATAGCCACGCTAAGACGACGAGAGTCAGTAATCACCTTCCTAAACATCCGACTTCCACCATAGACCAAAAAAGGGCAGAAATAACTGTCGAAATCACTCACTGCCAAGCTGCTCTATATCCCTTTAAGATATCTTCGACAGTCTTACCCCCGTTGTTTACCTGGAGTTCGACAGTCCCAGCAACGCCCAACGCAAGTGCGCCACTATAGTTCACCACGGTAGTTACCAAACTGGCCGCGATGCCTTGGTGCTCGCTCGAAACTAGGTCCGAGAGCATGAGTGTCGCCGCCGGGAAGCTTAGGTCCATCCCCCAGGTGATGATAATATTGCAGAGGAATGTCTGTGTCCAATACGTCTGGTCGATCGGGGCCGTGGCGATTAGGGTGGTGCCAACCGTAAAAGCCAGCAATGCGAGGGCCATCACGACAGCGGGTCCGACTCTGTGAATGATCACGCCGGTGGTGATAGCTGCAGCAATACCGCTAACCAGGATCGGGCTATGCATTGCCGTGGCCAACAATGGCGAAGCGCCACGCAGTACCTCGTAAAACTGCCAGACATAATAGATATATATTCCAAAACACCCCCATCCACAGAAGACGGCAGCGAGAATGAAAATCACCCCCGAGTTGATAGCCTCGAGTGGTATCAAAGGCTTCCGGGCGTGCTTTTCTACGAAGACAAAGCTCACGCACAGAATGATTCCCACCACGAGTAGCACAGGGACGTAAGGATCTTGCCAACTGTTGATAGACGCTTGATTCCAAGCTACGCTGACGAGAACTAGGCCACCAACTCCCGTCAAGGCTCCAAGGATGTCGAGTTCAGCAGACAGGGTCCTGAAGTCTCTTAGGGGTATCTTCCCTTTATTGGGAGACAACCCATCTGGGATGATAAACGCACCAGCGAGCGTGGTGAAAACCAAGAGGCCGGCCAAAGCGAAGAATGCGTACGACCACTGTGCCAGCGCTATCAGGCTGGTAAATGCCGGCGAGATAATGGCTGAGGCCGGAGCCATGGCCCCGAAGATGGCGAACAGCATGGCCTTCCGTGGTCCCGGCACGTACGTGACACCCAACAATGCCACGGCAGTTGGTATCAATAGCGCTGGCCCGACACCCTGCATAATACGTGCGAAGAGGAAAACGGCATACGGTCGAGGCGTGTATACGGATAGCCCGGCGATGAGCGAGAACAGTGCAAACCAGACGTTGCCAACGAGGAAGATGAGCTTATGGCCGTATAGATCTCCAAGCCGGCCAGCCAGAAGAATGAGGGTCCCTGTAAGGCCATAGCCCGCGATGAGCCAGATCAGCTGTCCCGGGCTTTCAGCTTCTATGTCGTCGCCTATGATGTTTAGGATACAGAGTGCTTGGTGAAAACCAGATTCTGAGGGGCTCTGTTTAGCTTATATCGAAGCAGAAAGGGATCGAGGCTGGCAGGCTTACGAGGAGTAAAGTTGGCAGTCGATACGACGGCGAAGAAAGCTACCTCATGAATGGTTGAGATGGGCCTACCGAGGAATATGTGCGCCCTTGGGTCCTCCTGACTCTCCCTCTTTTCCAGTTCGCTGTTGAGGCTTGGCTGGTTTTGATTATCGCGTCCTAAGCTGGGAGATGAGGTTGTATCATCGGAATCGTGGTTTTGCGATGCCACTACGTGGGGGCTACGGCTCGCATCATCGAGGCTCTCTCTCTGATGCTGCCCCGACGACGACGAGCCCCCGACGTCGCGGTCAGACACTCTTGGTAAGTTGCTTGAATCCATGTCGACTTTGAATCGGGGGTGTCAATGACTGCAAGCCACGGACTATTCGTCTAGCTGTCACATACTAGACGAGTAGAGATTGCGGGCCCGGGAGGATCGTATATATACCTGTCAGAAGACATATACTCGACTTCAGACTAAAGATAATGCGTCCGACCAGATACTCACGGGGATAACGAACCAATTTCGGTGAGTGAGGCCCTGATAATGACTCCCCACCTATTAAGTCTAGACAGGCGGTCTCGGGAAGGGCTGAGACTTAAGTGGGAGCCATTATTCACAGATCTCTGTAGTACGCGACTATCTGATACTGCCCAACTGCCGATACTACACAATCGTTCCCTTTTTTGCCTCATGCTTCTTCTGTGCTAGGACGTATGGCGGGAACAATTGTGCTCACTCCATATCCGTCATTGCTCTTTCCAGCCTACTCCACCATTCCTCGTGCGACATTTCCTGAGCTCAGGTAATACGAGCTGATCGAGCACCCGGCGTGAAAAGCTGTGCTGGCGTCACTTAGCCCGCCCGTCTGGGGTTTTGTTTGCTCCTTTTGGGGGAGGAGGCGTGAGCTCTTCGTGATATGCTGGGGGGAGGCTTAATAGAACGTCGCCCTTTCCACCCGTCTCCTCCCAATCCTGATAGTTTCCCCCCTCTTTCTTTCTAAGACAACATGATGAGGATCTGAGAATCTTCCCGTTGCGAAGGCCGCCTGTACGCGGCCCAATTTCGATCGGGTGAAACCGCCGTAATGAAGGTGGGGAGATGCGGAAGAGGGAAAAAGAGAGAGAGTCAGGGGAACAAGGGAACAAGCAGAAATGCTGGCCTCGAACGAAATAAACGAAGTTTGCTATTATCTAATGCTTCCGCCCCTTCTTTCCTCTCTCTCCTTCTCCTCCAGGATAGGTACCTTAGGCACGTTCCGGAAACAGGAGACAATGTGATAAGGCCGTTGTCTCAACCGTCTCGACGCCAGACCTGAGCAACGATGGGGGCCTGGTTCTCGACCAGAAGCGACCCCCAAATTAACCCGAGACTTTTCTTTTTTCTTCTTCGGCAAAGGCGGTTTGCGAGGGCAAACTACCTCAACCCAGCAGTTTAAGGCCACGCGCAACCGAGTACGCAAGCTCGTGGGAAATTTGTCTTATTGTGATGCGAGAAGGGGTGCAGGGGGACGGGGACCACGTTGATAAAGTTGTCTCTGGTTGGAGGCGACACCGGGCGATGATTCGCCGTAAGAGAGAGGGAGGGAGTAACTCATCAGCACGTTGATTTGCTGCTGTGGATGGCGAGCAGCATGGCATTAATGTATGTATGTATGTCTTGTGTATTGTATGTATATGTCGTGTTTGACACCGTTTTTCTTTTTCTTCTTGTCGTCATGCGAGACCAGGTTTCGTAGCCACCACCACCCCCCGTTGCGACGTTGCGGCGGTGCGAACGAACGAACGGGAACGATAGAATTTTCCAGCTACCGAGCTCTTGGATGTCTTGTGTGCACTCTCCCAACATCATCGCCGACCTGGTGGGCTGTCGTGCGCGCCTACGTACATGATCTTCGTGCGAGATGCCGCTTCGCTTCCTTACTCGCTATAACGTCTAGGGAGCAGGGATGGGTGGCTCGGTAATTGCAGTAGCAGATAGGGTAGAGCGAACAGGCGGACAGCTCTGCAGGTAGGTGGGAATTATGTTCATTCATGAGAATACGCAATCTCGTCCCAACTCATATAGGCGTGTCAAATCACGACTGAGTAGAAGTACGATTTTCTATCCTGGAGGTAGATAGTCATGATTGCTTGTAAACATACCTCTGACACTGACAATTTGAACCGTCATGACCGCCACGGCCCACAATGCATTGTCAAGTAAGTGAGCCATCTGAGACTTTTATTAGAGAAAAAAGCTTTTACCTCGTTCTTAGACTAAATTGAAGCTTATTACCAGTTAACCTACTCAGATGTAAAGCTTCCTCTCAATATCCACACTAAAAAGGTAGGCAATCTCGTTGCGTTTTGTAACTTGCCTACCTACTCCTCATCCCTCCTGTTTGGCGATTAAAAAACCCAGCTTGAGAATCTCCTAGGTTAGCTGCTAACATTACCCAATTTCGACAAGGTGAATTCTTTGCATATATCACCTGTTCAACTGTGAGTACCAAATGACATGAAAGGGATAATGTGTAAGAAGTATCAGGAAAGTCCCATAAGAAAGATAAGGGAGTTAAGATACTTATGTGGACTAATGGATGCAAATCTAGATTTCCATGATTAACCTATAGAACCTATGAATATCATCACAACCCGGGCTAGGCTGTCGGGTAACTTACATTAAGTAGCTACCCAAGAAGATCTCGATAACTTCATATGCAGTTAGAAGAGTGCATGTAGTGAGGCTGGGCGTGGGGCATGTACCTGCTTTAGCGTACCTAGTCGAAGGGAGGTACCTCGCTATCCTCGATGCCGACCGACCCACATGGTTCGAGCCCCCTTATCAAACTTTTGAAAGAGCTATCGAAAATTATCCTCGTCATGATTCAGTGCCATAACGCAGACACAAACCCACCATCCCGAAATGATTTGCAAAAGCCGGCAGTGATGCTTCATCCTGCAAATGGTCGCATAAGAAGCGCAACGACTGCAGGCTTCGCGCGCCTTGCCACACACCCCGTACAAAGTCGCTCTTCTCGACCATGGCTGTCGCATTCGAGGTGGCAGACCTCTGTCGCAGCCGCAGAAGCTCCTCGCAATAAACCCCCTCCATCAATCCAAGCGGGGAGCCTTGCCAGTTAGTAATAGAGCCGCCAACATTGTACCACTGTCTTCTAAGATTGAGTATCATAGTTCCATCCGAAGCTCGATTCAACGAAATAGGTGTACAACATGTTAGTGCCCATGTCTACAAGCAGATCTTCCCCAAAGGCAGCGAGCCACCACCGAAAGAGCTAGTAGATTTATCCAAGGACCACCTGAGCCGCCACGACCTCCTCGGCAAGAACACCGACAACAATGCGCCCATCGCCTTCGACGTTCCTCCGCTCCAAGGGCAAACCTTGGACGAACACTTCCACAGACTTGGAGTGGATTGCGCCGAACCATTTCTCTCGTATGCGAAGGAGTTCGCCAGGAAGAATCCGCCTCCCCGGCCGAGGAAATGGGTGAAACAAAGTGGCTGGACTAAATACTACCCTGACGGGCGGACAGAACGGCTCGACTCCCCCGACGCCGAAATGCTGTGCTTCGATGTGGAGGTCATGTGGAAGGAGAGCTCTTTTGCCGTCATGGCATGCGCGATGAGCTCCACAACTTGGTACGCGTGGCTGTCACCTTGGCTACTAGGCGAATCCAAATCGGATCGGCATCTGATCCCGCTTGGCGACCCGACCAAGGACCGAATTATCGTGGGCCATAATATTGGGTATGATCGGGCGAGGGTACTCGAGGAATACGACCTGAAGCAGTCGAGAAACTCATTCCTCGATACTATGTCTCTTCATGTCGCCGTCAATGGCATGTGCTCGCAGCAGCGACCGAAATGGATGAAGCATAAGAAGGATAGGGAGCTTCGAGATAAAATTGCTACAGAGACGGACAACGTCGAGTTGGCAAACCTGTTAGCGAGTAACCGGGAGGAAGAGGAAGAACTTTGGGTCGAGCACAGTTCCATTAACTCACTTCGCGACGTCGCCAAGTTCCATTTAAATGTCACCATAGACAAGGCTGCCCGAGACCAATTTGGAGAACTGGATCGCGAAGGTGTTCGCGGCAAACTAGACGAATTACTAGACTACTGTGCGGCAGATGTGGCAATTACTCACCGGATATACAAGGCGGTGTTCCCTAACTTCCTCGAGGTGTGCCCTCATCCGGTCAGCTTTGCTGCATTGCGGCATCTTTCTTCCGTCATCCTTCCTGTGAACAAATCGTGGGATGCGTACATCGCCAACGCCGAAGCGACATATCACAAGCTATCCGACGATGTCCAACAGCGCCTGGTTTCGCTGGCAGAAAAAGCTAAAGAAATCAAGGATAATGCCGAGAAATGGGGCAGCGATCCGTGGTTGAAGCAGTTGGACTGGTCCGGCCAGGAGATCAAGATGGTCAAAGGAAAGAAAAAGAACGACCCTCCTAGACCTGCCGCCCGCCAAAAGAAGCCGGGGATGCCTAAATGGTATAAAAACTTATTCCAGACGAACGATTCGCCCATCAATCTGACGGTCAGAACCCGAATTGCGCCGCTTCTCCTCCGGCTTGCTTGGGATGGATACCCCTTAGTCTGGTCCGATAAATACGGTTGGATTTTCCGAGTCCCACTCGCAGATATGTCAAAATACAGCTCGACGCAGCTTGTTCGATGCGACCTTTCGGACGAAACTGTGGAGGCTCTAAAGAACGACCTAGATGCGATATACTTTAAGCTCCCTCATAAGGACGGCCCAACGTCAAGATGTGTAAACCCGCTGGCTAAGGGCTATCTTACTTACTTCGATAAGGGGACGTTGTCTTCAGAATACCCTCTGGCGAAAGAGGCGCTTGCCATGAACGCTTCCTGTTCTTATTGGATCAGTGCTCGGGATAGGATCATGTCGCAAATGGTGGTCTACGAAAAGGATAAGGTCGATAATGGGAAAAGATCACGCAAGAAAAGTGATAGCGAGCTAGGTTATATTTTACCTCAGGTTATTCCCATGGGAACAATTACGCGAAGAGCAGTCGAAAATACTTGGCTGACTGCTAGTAATGCCAAGAAGAACAGGGTCGGCTCTGAGCTGAAGGCAATGGTCAAAGCTCCCCCGGGATACTGTCTAGTTGGCGCCGATGTTGACTCTGAAGAGCTGTGGATCGCTAGTGTAGTAGGGGACGCCACTTTCAAGTTACACGGCGGCAATGCTATTGGTTTCATGACCCTCGAAGGCACCAAAGCTGCAGGAACAGATCTTCACTCCCGAACGGCTTCTATTCTTGGCATCACGCGTAACGATGCCAAGGTTTTCAACTACGGTCGGATTTACGGCGCTGGGCTCAAGTTTGCGGCCACTTTGCTTAGGCAATTCAATCCTAGCCTTTCGGAGAAAGAAACGCTAGAAACCGCCAGCAAACTGTATGCCACGACGAAGGGCACGAAGACGAACAGAAAATCACTCCACAAAAAGCCGTTTTGGAGAGGCGGAACAGAATCGTTCGTCTTCAATAAGCTGGAGGAATTCGCAGAACAGGAACGGCCGCGGACTCCGGTTCTCGCGGCTGGAATTACCGAAGCTCTCATGGGCCGGTTCATAAATAAGGGGGGTTATTTAACCTCTCGTATTAATTGGGCAATTCAATCGTCGGGAGTTGACTACCTCCACCTGCTCATCGTGTCCATGGACTACCTAACCCGGCGCTACAACATCGCCGCGCGCCTCGCCATCAGCGTGCACGACGAAATCCGGTACCTTGTCAAGGACGAAGACAAGTACCGGGCGGCCATGGCGCTGCAGGTGGCCAACCTGTGGACGCGCGCCATGTTCGCGCAGCAGGTCGGCATCGACGACCTCCCGCAGTCGTGCGCCTACTTCTCCGCTATTGACGTCGACCACGTGCTGCGCAAGGAGGTCGACATGGACTGCGTGACGCCGAGCCACGCCGCGCCTATCGCCCCCGGCGAGAGCCTCGACATCCACCAGCTGCTGGCTAAGGGCGCCGCGGCGTACCTCGACCCGGCCGTCGTCCCGGCGCAGCAGCACGCGCCCCGCCCCCTACACAACATCCCGTATTCCCCCCGCACGCCCGTCATGCAGGAGCTGAACGCGTTGCGGGACGCGCGGGACTTCAGTTTCCTGAAGGCGCAAATCACGAGCGACGAGAAGGAGCTCCGCGACATCCTGAGGGACCAGAAGAAGACGACGACGTCGTCTTCTGGTGGTAACAACGGCGGCGGAGGCGGGGGATCGACGGGCAGTAGCGGCGGCGCCGCGAGGAAGCCAAGGCAGAATGCTAGGCCCGTCCCGTATAGCTCCCAGGCGCAGCTGCCGCCTATGTACCAGCCGTTCGAGGCCAAGTTCCCGTCGAGGCAGGAGTTCGGTAGGGGCAGGGGCGGCCAGTGGACGTTCGAGGGCATGCCGTCGCGGCCGTGGAGGGGCGCGCTGCCGAAGTTTTGAAGAGGTGAAAGGTAGGGATGTACCATATTATATCTGCCGCTCTGCGCAAATGCAAATTTTCTTCTGTATATTGTTTACGTTGTTGTATAAAAGGCGGGAATCTGGGACGAGGCAGGATTATATAGGACGGTGATGGTGATGTAAGGGGGTTTAAAATTGGGCGTTGGTACGTAGGGCGGCCGGAGTGTAAAGAAAGGGATATGCCACGTCGTCCTACGAACTGATAATTCTAATGAAAACTCATCCAAACGAAGTCTGGTCGGCCTACGGATCTGACGGTCGTCTTCTATGAATTTCTCACGAGTCACCTACGAGGACCGTCGCCGAAATATGTTAATAATCATCGAGCCTTGTTTTAGATAAAACATCGCAATTTATTAACTATCATAAGTAAAAGAACGCGACCTGTTTTTGCTAATCATATATATCCGTCGATGCGAACGAGCATCCCAGTTTTCTGTGTGAGAGTCGGCGACTTTTCGCCAGTAAGATATGAACCACCCGTAAACGCTACCCGCCTTCCCCGTGATATAGAACCGAGGGAACACCTTCGTGGCGCCTCTAGCGGAAATAGACGAACGGAAACATCAAATGTGTTGAAGAATGTAACGCATCGCGTGATGGAGTTGAGTATGAGAAGGACCGAATAAAGTTGGGGCTCTGAAGAGAGCAGTAGAACTTAAAGCATCGCGTGGCTGAGTTGAGTATAAGAAGAACACCCAGAAGCCGAGGATCTGCAGTGGATATTGTGATATTTTCGTGTTTCTTTTTGTTTTCACCCTTGCTTCTTGTGTCGGGCATATCTACCTGGGAACAAAGAGTAGAATAGATGTTTGTCCGAGCCTATACCCACGACCTTGGCGCGTACAACGTCGGCGCGTACGGGGTTGGCGGCTGAGTCGGCCGGGCCCGCGTCGGTCGTGGGCGCTCCATGACGGACCCAAATAGGGGGTACATGCTCACGCCAAAGGTTCTGGGGGACTCGTCAGGAGTCGGCGAGTACCGTCGAGAGGGTAGCGCCGCCATCTCGAGCTCCTCGTGCGAGCCTCGAACGGGGCCGCTCGAGTAGTATGAATGATCCATCGGAATAGGTACGACGTTTGCTGGGGTTAAGTGTGAGCGAAGTATGACAGAGCAGGGAGATGGGGTACTCACGCGTGGGTCGAGCGTTCTCGAGATCCCAGATGGTCTGGATGGAGCGCCGGTGCTGCTCGATCGCGCCGGTGAGCTTGGCGATCCGGCCTCGGAGCTTGGCCTCGGTTTGTCTGGTGAGCCGAAGGTGGATACCCAGTACAACGGCGGTGATGGCCGTTAGAGTCAAAGCGACGACCATGGGGATCACTGGTGAGAAAGACATCGTGGTAGATTTGTTAATTGTAGTGGAGGAAGAGCGCGTGTTGCCACGAAAGAGACTCGACGATGGTTTGGGTTATGGTTGTTAAGAAATAGCTTTGTTAACATATCATACTTGAGTTCAAATAAGTGCAAATAAGGAAATGATGCGTGAGCTGAGAAGACGAGGTGCAAATTTGAGGGTAAAGGCGGAAGGAAGACGAAGCTATTTGTATTCTATGTGGGAAAGAACGAGGCTCGTGTGTTGAACGAGGTGAGCAGAATATGCATGTGGGAGGGATCCGATAACGAAACGTTTAATCTGGAAAACCAAACGAGGAAGGCACGACGACCTGGGAAGAAAATTGGTTGCGGCGAGTAGCGAGTGAGATAGCGAGGAGGTTGACCGAATGGGGTCCGAGCAGAAATTGCCGATGTCCCACGGGAAGGCAAGCACGAGTTCGACATTTGAGAGTTGATGGGATGGTTTCGACATGGTGTCCAGTACAAAGTTTCTTATAGGTCGACGAGTTGCGCGCCTGAGATGAACGACATCTGGCGATGCCAGATCCGACATCATACGCAAGGTAATAGGTAAAATGAGACAATATGAAGAGACAATCTGTTTGGGTGAAGAAGTTGTTGATGCTGTGCGCTGCGAGTCGAGCTAATTATATTGTTCACGAGCGTTATGTCGTCCCATGGTTGCCCCTGAGACCAACGAGGCGACGCCGTAGGTGACGACCTAGCACAGGGCGGCCTGAGCATATTCTGCCAAATATTTGCTCGGTAGGGAAACGAGAGAGTGTTACTGGCTCCCCGGAATGAGGAAGTGATTGCGATGCTTCAGATAAAAAGTCTTGGGTTCAACGAGTTCACTCTGAGTTCTCGGCATATCAACGGACTGCATGGGACCAGTAGAGTACCGAATTCGACCGCCAGAGTCAATCGGGTACTCTGTACATGCTTGCCTCTGTTTGCAATTCACCTGGGTAATGAATCATAACTTGTACGGCACGGAAAATGGTTGTTGTCTATCAGAGGAATATATATCTTGGGGTGGAATAGGAGTCTTGGATGCAAGGAGTGGGAAGAAGTGTGCCTCTTGCGAGTGTAGGCCATTGCTGAAGCTTTTTCAGTGCACCAGAGTGAATGTCTTCGTTCAGAACTTGTGGGAAAAGCCTCCACTACGCAAACCACGTGTTTTATTCTAATAAAAGCGGTTTTTCAGAGTCATATTCTTGTAAAGACGGATTATGTCATCACGTTTTTATTGTGATATCGCTTTATCGACGATGAGGGGCATCGTGTTAGACCTTCTGTATGTATCCCCTGAGGCTAGTATTCATGCTTTGTAGGCTCGAAATGGCAAGTATAGAAAGGGTGAGTTGACTTGACGTTGGTATAAGACAGTCTGCTTATGTAACAAGGGGCGGATAGGGGGGAGATGTTACCAATCAGGTGGTATGCAGTTGAATCCTACGAACAATTACAAACGAAGGCAATTCATAGAGATCATTATTGGAAAGTCTAGGAGAAACCTCCTTGCCTCCTTCAGGCTGAAATTCCAATGCTATTAGGAAATCCCAATAATTGCTATTAGGGGCTGGTCTCTATATATTGTGGTGTCAAAGGTGTTCAGGTAGTCTAAGTTTACCTGAATAGTATGAGCAATAATGGGCTGCAGTTATTTAGACATTATATACAACCCCGACCCGTCATGGCTTCTATTTCAGATAGTAATCTATCCCCAACCCCAAAGCCTCGCACTGCGGCGCCTCCGGAAACGGCGCCTGCACGCTCGGCCACTGCAGGATCCGCATGGTCGTCGGGTCCTCCGCGGTGACCGGCCGCCAGGCGCCGGCCAGCTCGACCTCCCTCAGCGTGCTCTCGTAGCCCCTGGCCTCGAGGAACGTGGCGTCGGGGTCGGGGTCGAAGGAGCGCGCGAATGCGCTGAAGGCGTCGACGACGAGTTGCTCAAAAGGCAGGTCAAACTCGTCGCGCAGCGGCAGGCCCTGGCGCCCCAAGTTGCCGAAGACGTAGTACAGCTCGCCCGAGTGGCACTTGAGGTACTCGGCGTCGGGGTCGCCATCGGGGCGGGCGGCCGTCGCCGGCGGCACGCACAGGTCCAGACCCGGCCAGCTGGTGATCTGGTACGTACGGTTAAACTGGTAGAAATAGACCGGATCGAGGCGCCCGTTCTTCACGCCCGCGTACGCGGTCGCCTGGTCCACGCACCGGAACACGCCGTCCGTCGCCAGGTGGCTGCCCATCGCGAACAGCGCCGTCGTCTTATTCTCCAGGTCCGGGACCGGGAAGAGGTCGGCGGGCGGCACGGCGTAGCCCTCTGCTGCGAGGTACTCCGACTGGTTCGTGGTCTGCGGGTAGCTGATGAAGGGCGCGCCGTCGTCGCGCGTGATGCCCATCATGACGCGCACAGGAAGCGTGGGTCCCTCGAGCACGAGCTCGTCGGACGTGAGGTAAGTCCCGTCAACGACCGGAAATCGAGCAATCGTGCTCAGGTCGGCGAGCGTGTACGGCGATAAGGAACGGAGACACTCGACCTGGGACGTAGCGTTCGCACAGCCGGACTCCGATAATACGGCATTGCCCACGACCTCCAGATCTTCTGCGATCGTGTAGTACTTGGCGTAGCTAATGCCGTAGTTGATCCCTCCGAGGCTGCTCAAGGGGATGGCGCCGGCGAACTTGCCGATCGCCTTCGGGGACGCCACTAAGGCCCGGACGCTAGCCGCACCGGCGGACTGGCCGAATATGGTGATCCGGTCCGGATCGCCGCCGAAATCTTTGATATGTGCCCTCGCCCAGTCTATAGCGTTGATCTGATCGGCAAGCCCGTAGTTCCCGTTCGTGACGCTGTCATTCAAGGCTAGGAATCCGAGGGTACTCAGTCGGTAGTTAATACCAACAACCACAACGTCGCCCCTGGATGCCAGATTGCCTCCATCGGTTGTAGGATCGTTTCCAGTCCCGCCGGCAAAAGCACCTCCGTGTATCCAAAGCTAGCAAAAATGTCAGCTAGAGTTTCAAATGTTTCTTCCGCTACAAAAAACTCCATGTACCTACCATAACTGGCTTAAGCGTATCGTTCCCGGGATTAGGTCCTGGAAGATAAGTGGTCCAGATATTCAAGAACAAGCAGTCCTCAGACCCAACATTTCCCACCTGAACACACTGAGAGCCGTACTCCGTTGCAGAAACCTCGCTGCCGTTACCAACATAGGGAACTGAATACGCAAAGCGTGTGGGCTGAGGAGCATATCGGACTCCCAGGAAGCGGAAAGTGAAGCGATCACGAAACCCCGTCAGAGTTTCGTTATTAGATTGCACCGTAACCTGCCATTTCTCACTCGTGTCTTTAAACGTCTCATTTGAAAATGGCGCCGTCTGCGTGCACATAACCGGTAGCACGTCCAACGATTTAGCGAGAGAAATGTGGCCGTCCGTCTTGATCGTCCGAGCTGAGTTGCCCTCCGGAGCTATCCAAAACTGCTCGAGACCCAGGTCTGAAGACACGTGCTTGATGTAACTCAGGACTTTCTGGATGCTCCCGGCGCTCGACTCAGGCGAGTAGAGTTGCTCGCCTACGGCCTCACAGGCGGCACTAGCATTATCCGGAGGATATTCCTCTAGTAGCAAAACGCCGGAATTCGACGCATTGCTGAAAGGACCTATACGCAATGTCAGAACAGATCAAAGAAAGCCAAAAAAGAAAAAGACACTTGTACCTTGCAAGTCATTGTCAACTACTAAACTCAGGCTCGAATTTAACAGCTGCGGAGAAGGGATAGCAACGGCTCCAACAACGAAGGCCACGAGTGGTAATACTGACAGCATCGTGACCGTTGCTGAGGCCTAGCAAGGTCTACAATGGCGCGAAACAACAAGAGTGAAATTCTATTACACATTCATGATCGCGAAGTTCGAGAGAAGACTCTGCCAATGCCCACCGGAAACCGGGCCACCACATACCGTCCCGTCGACTGCGCGCGTTACTCCACCGCTTGGGGAGTATTGCGATGGACAACATATTGCCCAGGCTATAGGCTCTACGGCAATCTAGACCGGCCTGCGAGAGAGAAGTCAAAGCTCAAATTGGGAAGAGAGGTGTGGAGGTAACCTGCCGAGTGGTATATACCCCAAATTAGACACAACGTCACAGTCTGGGGTATGAAGGTTGCGGCAAAAAGTCTCGCACATTTCGAGATGTACCAGCTACAGTGCGTCTGATGAGAATCTACGCATGAGCACTGTGTTTTTCAACCAGACTTGATGGCTTTTTTCCTGTTATTCGAATTATATGTCAGTATTCCTCTTCAATAACGTAGCATATAGATATAGTTTCAATAATGTAATATATATTTCGCTTTTTATCTCGATTTCTCTTATAGTTTATTGAGTTCTTTTCTTGCTATTCTAATACTTTGGCATGGGTTTTGGTACATCCAGGTAGGTGATGAAACTTCAGGGCCCCTAAGTAGAGTCCCCTGGAGCCGGTTATACCATCCGCACTGTAGCTGGCCAGGCTCAGTACATCTCCAATATGCGAGACTCTTTGCCGCCAACCTTCTAACAGTAAGTTTTCAGACTGCTTGCAAAGTGGCTGTTCATTCGGCGATCTCAATACGAGATGCCGAGAGCGAGTCTGTGCCCAATTTGGGTAGGGCTAGGATGCGGCCGGGTAGGGAATTCATCCATCCTCCATCCTGGGTTGCAGACAAAGCAGTATTTGATCTGCCGCAGAGGAAGCAAATGGGGATTTCGCGCGCAAGATATGTCTCCAATTGATGATATGATATGATGTCGCGAGTCCTGGACTTGGCATGAACCCATCGAAGTACGAGTGCCTCCATATCGTTCTCTTTCAAATCAGCTTCAGTTAGCAGGCAAAGTTGACTAACGATGCCATGGAGGTCGAATTAATATCTTGGTTTAAATTGACTGATTTCGTTGACTATATGGGGTATCGGTGTTATAAATGGCGATGAAATAAATAGCATAGAGATTGAGCGCCCAGGCACGCGTCTCATACATTTTCTATTAATGTCGCGCTCCTCTGTGACCTACTCTTTCCTGTGGCATAACTCTGCCAATGCGACAAATCTAGTAGACCATACTCTTCGTCACGGCTCCCGGGTAAGGTAGTATTCTGCGTTCTCAACGGCCCATTCACCCGGCCCTCGACGCCGCCGTTCGGATGGGCCCATGGCACGCTCGGCCTCCGGGGCTCGTCAGAAAACTCGCTGAATCCGGCGGGCTTGCGTACGAAGGATGGCCAAGTCGTCGCCCGGCTTGAATGACTGTTGCGCCCCAGCCAGACTTTGATTCGTGCGTATGTTGATTTCCAGAGAGGGCCGAGCGTTGCCACGCAGGCGCAGATGAGACCGGTGTTGATTTCGAGGATCGATAACATGAAGCTTACGCCGGCCCACCACGGTCTGTCATTAGTTCCGACCACTAAAAGCACCTGGTATTAGTTGACATTGTTCTTGTATAGCTTCCCTAAGCTATTGGGACTGTGTACATACAGTCAAATGTAGAGATGCCCCAGCGGGCAACAGCAACTCCCCAAGCACTGCATGCATATCGTAGGTCAGCAGCTGGTCACGAACTAGACGACCTATTATACTCACATGAAACCGGAGCTTAAGACGATACTCAGGCCAAATTTTCGTCGTGTCGTTGCTATCTGTAGCTTCCATATCATCGTAAGAGGCATAATAGCGATGATTAGATCGGTAGTCATGTTGCAAGCGCCGTAGAAGGTGTCTGCGGCGGTGCTGTTTATGCACTCGCCCTCTAGGTCCGGTTGCCACTTTTTCTTGATCGGGTGACACCCGAAGAACTCTGTCATCATATTGCAGAATAGGTACCCGACACAGAAGAACATGGTGGAGTAGCATGCCCATCTAAACCTGGTGTATACACCAAAGAGTCGAAGGTATAGAATGCATAGCGCCACCTTGAATCCCACCAGGCCGAGAATGTAGAACTCGGACGTGATACCGACCCATAGGTAGTAGCGAGAGTTGAGTTCTGAGTCGTATTGCCATACGTGTAACCCCATGCCGTTGTACGTTGCGATGGCCATGAGCACGGCGTGCGCTATGCAAACTAGCATACTCAAGGCCACGATATCTATCGCGAATTAGCGTCGCCGCGTCAACGACGCTACGAAAAAATTAGGTAGACATACAATCGTCAACAGTATATTTCTTCAATTCGAGCAGATACGTTCGCGTGTAGAACCGCAACACCACGAAGATGAATGTGAAGAAGGGCGTGGCGACGGCGGCGCGCCATACGTGTAGGCCATTTTCGGCCGGCAGATGGTCTGGTGGTGTCCCGTTGAAAGTTCCCGAGGGTGACGCTCGCTCGATGATAAGGGACGAGAAATGGGACGACATATCAAGGTAGAATAACCTATAATAATTCGGAACCGAGCATCTCTATCAAAGATGCCGGTTCCATAAGATAAAGTGAATCTGGCGATAACACAGACAGCGACGAAGAGGAATGGTTCAGTAAAGCTCTCACTCCTGCATAACAAGACCCGGCAGTAACCTTAGCCACAAGGGTGATCAGCGTTCTGATCGAGATTCGGGGGGTTTTACTCGATTCGGAGCCCACCCGGACGGGACACATTCTATGTACTTATATGAATGCAACCTCTATCCACCCTTAAGCGAAGCGTCTGAAGGGGCTTGCTGGTGTGCAGGCGCGCACGTTACTGAAAGGGGATCTGGGGGACGAGTCTGATGTCATTAACCGCATCGACCCACTTTTGCAACACCCCCCCATTTGCAATAATAATTAGAATCTACCCTTTTAAATTAAAATTAAAATAATTTAATAACGAATAATTTAATTAAATTATAAAAAATTATTTTTTCTTTTTAAAATTTTTTTTAAAATAATTAATTTAAATATTTAATATATTTTTTTATATTTAATTATATTAATATATTTAAAAATAAAAAACGCTTATTTTTTTTATTTTACGCCGATTTAATTTCCATTAAACTAAAATATATATTATTAAAATTAATTTTTATATTTTTATATATATTAAAAATATATTTATTTAATTATAATTTTAAATTTTTAATTTTAATATAT
>MU376412.1:0-31574 GCA_022495205.1 Hypoxylon sp. FL1150 | reverse complement strand
TAAGTTTATTTTAAATTAATATATATTAATCTTATAAAAATAAAATAAATTAAAAGAAATAATATTTATTAAAATTATTTATATTATTATATAATCTAAAATATATATAATAATTATAATTTATATGAAATGATATTAAATAATTAAATAATTTTAATTAAAAAATTTTAATTTTAAAATAAATATTTAAAATTAATAAAAAAAAAATTCAATTTAAAAATATAAAAAAAATAATGAAATTCATATTATACATTTAATATTAATTAAAAAAAATTAATTTTTAATAATTTTATAATAATTATATATAAATGTAATTTAATTTATTTAATTTATAATTAAAAAAATTATTAAATAATATTAATTATTAATAATTAAAAATATATCTAATAGATTTATTTAATTATATTATTAAATTACTAATAAGTTAATATCCCAATTAAATAATATTTATTAATAATAAAATAATTAATCTAATATATAAAAAAAATATATATTATTTTAATAAATTAATTAATATAAAATTATATTTATTTATTTAATTAGATAAAAAAAAAAATAATATGTTATTTATTATAATAAAAAATAATTAATTAAGTATATTAGGAATAAAAAAAATACCTTTTATAATAAATATTAATATTAAAAAATATAGAAATAATCTAATTATTTAAAATCTTATAATTCATAATTTATTAATATAAGTAGTTTTTTTAAATTATATTTTATTATTATTTAAAGCTTTTTATTATTTTAATTATTAAATTTAAATAATATAAAATTTAATTAAAAATTTAATTTTTATTTTAAATTATATTATTAGATTTTTAATATTTTTTAAGATATTATATTTAATTTATAATAAATTATTATTAATCTTAAAATACATATTATTTAAAATTATTATAATTAATTTTAATAATATTTTAAGATTATTATTTAATATTTTTTCTAAGTTATTTTTACTTTTAATAATTTTCTTTATAAAGCTATTAATAATAAAATTATAATTATTTTTATTAAATTTTATTATTATTATTTCTATTATTATTTATGCCTTTTAAGATATTACTAAAGATAATTTTATAGTAATAATTTAATTAATTATATTTACTAATAATTAAATATTTTTTTAGATATTTTCTATTATAAAAAATTTTTTCTTAATAATATTAAAGTAATTAATAATATTAAAAATTATTAAAGTATTTTTTATAGTAACAATCCGGCTAGATAAATCCATTAATTTTTTGATATTTTTCTAAATATTATTTAATATATAAATATTTTTTTTTATTATTAAAAAATAATTTATAATATCTTATTATTTTTCTATAAATTACTATGTAATGGTTAGGTTTAATATTATTATAAATAAAATTTATATATAATCTAATTATTTTAATTATTTTAGAAATAAATATATTTTATAATTTATAAAATTAATTAAATTTATATATTATAAGGTTAATATTAATGCCTAATTAGGCATGGTTCGCTCTATTAGTATTATATTTTTTTAATATATATTAAATAATTTTTTATATATTTTTTTTATTTACATTTTATAATATAATTTTTATTTTATTTTATCATTTTAATAAAATATATTTAATTAGATTATCATAATTTTAAAGAGGTTAAAATTATTATTGCTAATAACTATAATAATTTTATTAATAATTTTACTTTTATTTATAATATTTTTATTATATTTTAAAAGGATAGTTTTTTTCTATTATTTTTAAAATTGTTTAAAAAAAAATTATTTATATATTGGTAAAATGAAAAAGAAAGAGGTATTATTTTTTTATTATAATTTATATATTTAAAAAAATTATAAATTAAATTTTCATAATAAAAAAAATGTAAATTATAATTTAATGTAAATTTAATTATTTTAATTATATTTTATTATAACTATTAAAAATCTTATTATAATTTTTTTATTATTTTTATAGCATTAAAATTTAGAAGTAATTTTTATATAGTAATAAATTTTTTTTTTTTTTAAGTTTATTTATATTATTTTTTCATTAATTTTAAATTAATTTTATTAGAATTATTTTTTTTCTTATTTTTACCCATATTATAAATTAAAAATTAATATGATATAAAGAATAAAAAAGTAATATAATTAATAAATGAAAAGAAAAATGTAAATTTATATTTAACATATAAAAAAAAATATGTATTTATATATATAATATTTTTATATATTAATAAAAAATAATAAAGATTTAATATAATTTAATTATAATTATATTAAATATTATTAATAGTTTTTTTATTTATTCATAATATATTATTTATAATTTAAATTATTAATTTTTATATATATATATTTTTTATTTTATTTCTAAACCATTTAATATATAAAAATATATAATTAATTTAAGTTTATTTTAATATAAATATATTAAGAAAATCGTTGTTAAATAAAATAAGGGTAGCGCTAATAAAAGCTCTAGTACGTTTAATTATATTATAATGGTATTTATGATATAATGTTTTTTAATGAAAATAAAATAATAAAAACCCTAGATATTTATTATCCTTATAATCTTATTTTTATTTTATATATTTTTAATTTTATTTTATATTTTATATATTTCTTTTATTTTTATATTTTATTTTTATTTTATTTAACGTTATTTTAAAATGGATATATTTAATTTTTTATTAATATAATAGATTATATATGTAAATATTATATTAACATAGATTTATTTTTGAAATTAATTTTTTAATTATTTTTATTATAATATAATTTTAATAAGATTAATATTTTAATTATTAAATATTTTTTTTATTATATTTGTAAAATGGTTAAGCTATATAAATTATAATAATATATTAGGTATTTATATTAGATTTAACCGGCTTAGATTTATAAATATTCCTCTAATAAAATTATTAAGATTATTATATTTATTTATATATTATATAATAAAAAAATATATTTTTAAAAGTAATTTTTAATCCTAATTTTAATTCTAATATTTTTTCTTAATGATTAAGGTAAATTATATTTATATCATTTCTATTTTATTATTTCTTATTATTATAAGATTTATAAAATTATTATATATTTTTTTAAATTTATGATATACTTTAATATATAATATATTATCGCTTTAGATTTTAATTATAATTTTAGTTTTCACTGTTATTTTTATTTTAATAAGGAAATTACTTTTAGTTTTTAGTAAAATATTAAGATTTACCTTATTTTATTTAAAAATTTCATATAAATATCTAGTAAAAATAATATTAATTTAACATAGAAATATAATTTTATTAATTTATAATATTATTTATATAAATTAATATAAATTTAATTAGTACTAATTTAATTTAATTAATATTAAGAAATTTTAATATATATTATTAGATTTATTTATTATATTAAGATAAATTTAATTCTTTTTATTTTTACTATAAAAAATAAATCTAAATGGTAAATATTATTTAGATATAAATATTATTATTATAAGTAATTAGTAAATACATATTATTTATATTTTATTTCATCCCGATATTATTATTTTTATTATTAACTAGGGGGGCTAATTATTTAAAGTTATTTTAATTTTTTTTTAATTTATTTCGTTATTATTAATAAAGTTATTTTAGTTTTAAACGTTATAATTAATTATATAGAATTTTCCTTAGGGCATTTTTTTTTTAATATAATTATTATAAGTATTACGATTAATAAATATAAAAAGTATTATATTATATTTAAATATAATAAATTTAATAAAAATAATATATTTTTTTTTTAGAAAAAAAATAAGTATTAATAGAAGAATTAATATAGATTTTTTATAAAAAATATTATAAGAATATGTTTTTTTTATATATTTTTATTATGTTATATATTAAATTAATTAATTATTATGTTTTCTAGGATTAATAAATTTATAAATGGGATATTAATAAAAAATATTATAATAAATTTGGATTTTTAATGATAATAAATATTATTTTTTTAATAAATATATATTAGAAATTATTAGAATAAAAAAGGAAATATAGCCTAAGTAAAATTTAAATATTTAGGGGTAATTTTATTATATATATATATATATATATTTTTTTTTTATATTAAAATCTAAAGTAAAAATATAATATAAGATAAATATAATATTAATAATAATTTATTTATATAAATAAATAATTAATAGGTTATATTATAAATTAATTTTATTAATATGATAATTAAAAAATTTATATTATAATTTTAAATAAGAGAAAAAATTTCCTAAGATTATTTATTTATTATTATACATAAGAATAATATTCTAATAACTAATATATCATATTATTTTAAAAAATTTAAAATTTAAAGCATAAGTTATTTTAATTATTATAATAAAATAATTTCAAAAATTTCATTTTAAAAATTTTAATTTATCATTATAATAATATTTATTATAATATATGAATTAATTTAAATATAAATTTTTTAATTAAAAAATATTATTTTTTATTTTATATATATTATATTATTTATTTAATTAAAAGATTAATTATAATTATTTTATATTTAAAAATGTAAAAATTAGAAATTTTTATATTATTCATATATAATTTTATTTAAATATAAATTTTGAATATAATTTTAAAATTAATTATATTAATATTAAAATATTTAAATGATAAAAAATATAATTTTTTTTTTTTAATAATGAAATATATAATTTCTAATATATTTTAAAAAACCATTTATAATAAATTATATTATATGACCGACGAAATAAAATAATTAAATAGATTATAATAAAAAAATAAAAATTATTAAATTTTTTTTTAGATAAGTTCTATCATTTTATTTATTAAATATATATAATAAAATTTATTATAAATTATAAGGATTTCAAGCTAAAAAAAAGTTATTTTAAAAAGGTTAAAATTATAATTATTAGCGTATTTTAATATTATAATCTTATAAAATATATGTATATTAACCTAGAAATATATCTTATATATTTCTTAGTATTTTATATATTAAAGAAAATTAAGATTAATTTTTTTTTTAGGTATTTTATATGCCTAATCTAAAAGATAATCTAATGATATTTATAATTATAATAATTTTATAATTAATTAATTTTAAATTAATATATATTTTTACCGGCGCGTTTTTTTTATTTTATTTTTTTAACTTTTATATTAAATTAAATTTATTATAATTAATTTTCAAATTATATTTCTTATAATGTTTTTTTAAAATATTATTTATAATATTATTATAATCATTATGTTTTATTTTTAATAATTTTTTAATTATAATTAATTCATTTTTTTTATTTAATATTATAGGGATAATTTTATATTATATTTATTTTTTTAAAAGATAAAATAATTACTAATTATTTAGTTAAAATTAATGCTTTTAATTTTAATTAAATAATTTTTATTTTTGGAAAGATAAATGGATATTTTTATATATATAAAAGAGGTTTTAATTAATTCTTTATAATATTATGATTTTATTTTTTTGAATATTTTGCTAATTATATATATAACTATTATTTTCTATTTATTAAAGGTGTATTTTTCTTTATTATTACCCTAAGTTTTTTTTTTTTTAAAATATATATAATAATATTTTTTTTATTTTTTTTTTTTATTATATTTTTATTATAAAAATTAGCTTAATAAAAATAAGAATAAATTTATTAATTATAATATAAATAATTAGAATAATTTATTTTTTATTCCATTTATTTTTATTAATCTTATTAGTAATAGATTTTACCTATTTTAATTTATATATATATTTTTTAAAAAATTTGAAAAGTAAAAAGGTTTTATTTAATTTATTTTCTATATTAAAATGCTAGGCGTAATAGCTTTTATATTTGAATAATTTTTCTAAAATTACTTTAAATTTTTAATAATTAATATTATTTAATAATTATTTTAATTAAAAATTTAATAAATTAAATTATATTATTATTTAATAAATAATTATAAAATTATTTAAATATATATTATTTTATAATATTATGTGATTTTCTAGATATTTATGATATTTATTATTAATTATATTATATTATAAAATATTAATATATTTATATAAATGTTTTAATAATTTAATTAATTATAAGTTAAATTATATGAAATTAACATTAAAAAAAAATATTATTTAAATTAAATAGAAAGAATTTAATTGTAATTTTTAGTAATAAATAAGTGTTAAATTATATAAATAAGGAAAAAACCTTAATATGAAATTTATAATAATATATTTTTTATCTTTTAAAAGTTTTATTTTATTTGAAAGAAATTTAATTATAATATATTTAATAAGTAATATAATATTTTTTAATGTAAAATTATATAATATAAAATAATTAATTAAAAAAATTTTTTTTAATAAAAAATTAGGAATTTTAAAAATAACTTAATAAAAATTAAGTAGCTTTTTTAAATTATTTATTATAATATATTAATAGTAATTATTAAATAATAAATTAGAATTTTTTTTTAAAAAATATATATATATATATTTTAAATATATATTAAATAATCTTTTATATTTATAATAAAATTATAAATTAAATTATAATTTATAATTTTTTCCGGTTTAAATGAATATTTATTATTTAAAAGTATTATATAAATTTATTACCTAAATTATATTTTATTTTAGCCACTTTTAAATCTTATTATAATTAATCTAAATGATATATATTATAAATTATTATATTATATTTATTATATCTTAGTTAATTTTATTTAATACTTAATTAAAAGTTTTAAATTTTTAATTAAAAAATTATATTTTATTATTATATTTAAAATTAATAATATTAAAGTTATATTTATAAATTAAAATAATATTATATTACTTGGAATTTATTATTTTTAAATTTTTAATTACATATTAAGTTTCTTATATTTAGTTATTTTTAAATTTACCGATTAATTATTTTTCTATGGTAATATATTAAAATTATAAATAAATTTGAAAAAAACCTAATATTTAATTATTATTTAATTTTCCCCTAATAAATATAATAAATCTAGATATACCTATTATATTATTACATAATATGGTTATTTTAAGAAAAAATATATTATATTTAAAATAATTAGAAAATTTTTTCTTTTAAATAATATATATTAATATTTTTATATTAATTAGATAAAAATAATTAAAAGTTATTATTTTAATAAAATTTAGTTTTAGAAAGATATATATTATTATTAGGATTATAATAAGTTTATTTTATTTTTTAAAATCGATTTAAATATGTATTTTATTTATTTAATTATATATATTTTTAACCCCTTAGATTAAATCATTAAAAATAATATGAAAGTTATTAAATTATATTAAAATAAATTTTATTTACTAATGATATATATACTTTCTAAATTTTTATTTATTTAGTTTATTTAAATTATTTTTATTAATTTTATTATCATAATATTTAATAATATTAAATATTTTAAAAATATATAATATAATATTATAAAGTTTATTAATTCTAGTAATTAAAAGATATATATAAGCGAAATAATATTTGCTAATTAATTAGCTTAAATATCTTTTTTTATAACCGGTATTTATAAATTTTTTACTAGGGAAAAATAAAATTATAATAAAATTAATTAAGATATTAATCCCATTTACCGCTATAATAAAATGGTTTATTTATTATATATTAGATAAATAAAATATAAAATAAATAATAAACCCATTTAGAATAATAATAAAATAATTTATTTATTATATACCGGGCGTTTAGAATAAATAATAAATAATTTTAATTCTAATTTTAATAATAATATTAATAATAAATCATATAATAATAATAGCGATAATAATAATAATAATAATAGTAATTGCTTATTAGATAAATATAAAAATCCAATTAAAAAATCCTAATTATATTTTAATTATAAAAATTATAATAATTAAAAAATAGAAATGAATTTTCAAATATTATATTATATTATACCTAAGTTATCTAAATTAATTAAAAGCGCTAATATAATATCTAAATAAAATATTAATTTAAAATTAAATTATAAATTTTATTATTTATTATTAAAACATAATATTTCTAATAATATACTTTAAAAGATATCTCATAATTTCTTTTTTATTTTATAAAATAATTATTATTATTAATTTTATGAAATATAATTAAAAGTTAGGACTTAAAAGTATATATAATAGTAAATAAAAATATAATTTAGGTATAAGTATAAAGGAAAATTATAAGTTAAATGTTTATATAATAAAATAAATATTTAAGGATAAATTAAAATAAAAATATACTATGGTTTTATTTATTTTTTATTAACTTAAATAATTATAAAATTTTAAATTATTAATTAATTTAATTTTAATTTAATTAATTCTTAATTAATTCCTAATTAATTTTTAATTAAATTTTAATTAATTTTAATATTAAATTATTATTATTAATTTTAATTCTAATTGCTAATTTTAATTTTAATTATTAACTTTATACTTATATAATTACCTTATATTTTTAGTAAAATAAATAAAAAGTAAAAAAAAATAAATTAAATTAAATATAAATATATTATTATAAAAGTTTAGAAGCCCTTTAGTAAATTAAAATTTAAAATATTTCCATAGTATATCTAATATTTTTTTAAGTTATATTTTTTATCTAAGGTTTAATCTAGCGGATTTTCCTTAATATTATATTAAAATTTAAATTTAATTTATATATCTTTTACCATTTTAATTTTTTCTTAATAAATAAATATATTAATTAAAATTAAATATATTTATTTAAATAGTAATTTAAAATTAAATTAAAAAAAAATAAGAAAAATATCTTTAGAAAACTTTTAATTAATTAAATAAAATGAATGTAAATGCATTTTTTTAATAGATTATATAATTAAAATATATAAATAATTATATTATAATTATATTATAATTATAATGAGAAATAAACTTTTTAATATAAGGCTTTAGGAATATATAATAATATAAATAAAAATGTAAATATCAAAATTATTTAGCTTAAATAAAAATAATAATAATAATATTTAAAATATCTTTATTTTTTTAACCGATATATTTTTTAGAAATTTAAATTATATAAATTTATAAATTAATTTTATAATTATATTAATATTATATTTAATAATTTTTTTAATTTACCTAAGAATTTTTAATATCTATTTTTTTCCTATTAAATTTTTTATTATAAATATTATAAATATTAAATTTACTTATTAAATTTTTTTACTTTAAAATATCTAATATTTTTAAGATTTCCCCGTAAGAATTTGGTATTAATTAATATTAATTTATAATTTCATAATATTTTTAATTTTATATTTATTAAAATTTTATTTTATATTTCTTTTTATATTTACTTTATTATTATTAATATTTCTAATTAAAAAAATTAAATTTATAATTTATTTAAAAAAATTAATAAATTTATTTTTAATATAATATAAAATAAGTTTAATTTTTAATTATTTAATTTCTAATTTATCATTTAAAGATTTGCTATTACTATTTATATTATCCACTAGTTTAATTTTTATATTTTTAACTATTACATTATTAAATAATTTATAATAAAATATCTCATTATGAAATTTAAAAATAATAAAAGATTTAGACTTTAAATTTACATTAATATTTTTAGGTTTAAATTAATTAAAACTTTTATATTTTAAATTATTTTTACTAATCCTAGGTTTTTTATTTTTAAGCTTACCCTAATATTTTTTATTTTAATTTACCATTAATTTTATTTTTATTTATAATTTAAAAATATTATTTTTAATCTTTAATTTAAAATATTCATCCCTTATTTTTTTTTTAAATTTATAGATTTACAAATTAAATATTATTTTTTTAATTATTTTATTTTTAAGTAAAAAAAAAAATCTATTATTTATAATAATTTAAATAAAATAAGTGAAAATAAATTTAATTAAAATTCATCAAATGAAAAAAGTTTAGAAATTATAATATTATTATAATATTAGTTAATTTCCACTTATAAATTTTCTAAGTAAATTTAATATATAAATTTACATATAATATTAATATATTAAATAATTATAATTATTAATAACGATAATGTTATTACGCTCATCCCATTTCGTTTTAAATATTATACATAAGATATTATTATTAAATAACTAATATATATTATTACAAATAAATAAATAATTTTTAAAACCATTTAAAAAGTTATTAGAATTTAAAATAAAACTTAGAATTTCATATATAAAATACCAATTAAACCATATAAAAACCGTTCCTAGTAATATATAATTTAAAGATAT
Source organism: Hypoxylon sp. FL1150 (assembly GCA_022495205.1). NCBI lineage: Eukaryota > Fungi > Ascomycota > Sordariomycetes > Xylariales > Hypoxylaceae > Hypoxylon > Hypoxylon sp. FL1150. The sequence continues at coordinate 21,263 of MU376412.1, read as the reverse complement.
TCTAATAGAATTTTTTATAATATAATAAAATTTATAAAATATATTATAAATTAAAAATAAAACCAAAAAATAATTATCCCTAATTTTATTTTTTATTTTATTAATAATCTTAGCGTTAAATGAAATTATATATTTATTAGTAATATTACCTATAAATTTATTTTTATTAGTAATTTATTCTGCTAAATTTTTAATAATTTGCCATAATAAAAATATTTATTATAAAAATATTTATTCATTGAAATTTAAGAAAAAAATATATTTATTTATTTATATTTTATATTAATTTTTTATTATAATAATTTCAAAAAATTAATTAATATTTTATTATATTTAAAAATAAAAAATTAATAATATTTAAATAGAATAATATTATTTATTAATATTTTTATTAATTTTTTCATTTGAATTTCTAAGAAATAAAGATTATTTTTAGATTAATAATCATATTAGGTATTATAATTATAGCTTTCTATAAATTTCCATACATTTCTAATTAAAATATAATAAATATAATATAATATTTTATAATTAATACTAATTTACCTATTAATTTTAAAATCAAATATATTTAAATTAAATAAAAATTTTATTCTAAAGTATATTAAATGATATATATTAATTTTTTTATAGAATAATAAATATTAATATTTTAGAAAAAAAATTAGTTTATTATATAAATACCGTCTTAATATTTTAATATATATAAATATAAATATATATTAAAAAAAATAATGATTTTAATAATATAAATATAACAAATTAAAATCATTATTTTACTAAGGCTTTAAAAATAAATATTTAAAAAGGCAGGTTAATTATTATTTTAAAAATAAAATTAATTTATAAATCTTAATATTTTAATTAATAATATAAATTAACTAAAAATATTAATAAATGTAATATCTATGAAAAATAAAGCTTAATACTTTTAAATATTTTAAAATTCAAATTTTATATAATAATTCCCAAACTTTTAATTTATTATTATTAGCTTAAAAACCCTAATATTTAACTTTATAAATTACATCCAAAAGTAATTTAAAAAGACACTATAATATTAATTTATTTATGCTTTAAATTTTAAGTTTTTTAGGTATTTATAAGGTTAATTATCATGGCGAAATACATTTTATAATTAGTAATTTTTTATAATAATATTAATTTAAAATATAATTTAAATAAATAAAAGGTATTTTATTTAATAGATTAAATAATATAAATTATATTATTATAATTATTATAATTATAAAATTATTAATAATTAAAATATTTAAACTTTTAAAATTATTTAATTATTAGTTACGCTCTATTAAAAAAATAAATTTTCTACTTAAAATCTTAAAATTATTATTTTTAATAAAAATTAATTAAATAAGAATATTATATTATAATTCTTAATATATAATTTATTTAATATATATAAATAATCTAAATAATTTCTAAATTAAAAAAATAATTTTTAAACTAAAAAAATAATTTTTAAATTAAAAAAATAATTTTTAAATTAAAAAAATAATTTCTAAATAAAAAAAAATAATTTCTAGATTAAATAAAATAAAAAGAAATTAAATCTATTAAATATATAATATTATATATTTTTCTAAAATCCCTTTGATTATATAAGTTTATTTATATTTTAAATAAATTTATTTTTTATATTATTTAGATTTAATATAAAATTACACGAACCTTTAGATATTTTATAATAATAATAAAAAAGTTACAAATATATATTATTAAACCTAATAGAAATCTTATTAGTTTCAAAATATATTATTATTATAAATAGCTTTGGATTATCCACGATATATAAATTAATAATCTAATTAGTAATTAAAATTATTAATATTCTAGATGGCCTAGTAATATAAAAAAATATTAAAAATCTAATAATATAAATAGATTTTAGGAGCTTGGTATTTTAAATAGATATTAATAATTTAATAATTTAAGAAAATGCTAATATTCTAGTAAAAAAAATAAATATTACTAATATAATAAATTAATTAAAAATATCTTTTACTATTATATTTTATATTATATTATTTTAAAATTTTTTTTTAATTTTAATTTTTTTTTCATATAAGCCTTAATAATAAATTTTTATTATTAATTATTAAAGTAATTTAATGTTATTAATCCTAGGATTATCCAATTAAAATAAAATAATTATATATGATTTAAATTCTATATTTTTTTTAATAGTATTATTTATTAATTCTTTTTAATCAATATCTATCTAAATAACCTAAAATAATCTAATAATATAATTTAATATAAATTTAAATAAAATATTATCTAAATTAATTTAATTTTTATTAACATTTAAAATACCAGTAAATATTATTTGAAATTAATATTTAGTAATACTTAACGTTTTATCTTTTTCATTTTTAATTTTAATAAGAAAGTAAAAAAAAAAAAATTAAAATAAATTCATAAAATAAATTTTCATATATATTTAAAATTTCAATATGATAATATATATAAATAATCTAAAACCTTTGAAAATATCTTAAAACCATTTAAAATTAAAATTAAATAAAAAATCTAATTTTAATATTTTAATTATACTTAGAAATTTAAAAAAAAAATCATAATAAGATTCTAATAGTAATTAGCTTTAATAAAAAAATATATAGCTTTATTTAAAAATAATATTTAATATCTTTCATTTAATTTTAATAATATTAATTAAAGAAATATTATTAATAAAAAAATAAAATATTACATTTACTTTAAAACTTTTTTTATTTATAATATTAATTTTTAATAATATATCCATATAAGTATTTCTTAAATATATTAATTAATTATTATTAAAGAATAATTTATTTCTCAAAACTTTATTTTTAGTTATTTCTTTTATTATCTTTACAAATAAATTAAATATTTTAAATTCTAATAAAATAAATTTAATAACATTTTTAAAGAAAAATATTTTTATAATTTTATTTATACTTAAATAGAAATTATATTTATTATTTCCATTTAACATAATAATAAAAAGCTTTATTTTTTTTATAATTTTCTAGCTAGTTCGTTTTTTTTTTATATTTAATAAAAAATTATTTAATATTACTAAGAGGTTAAATTAAAACCCTAATTAAATTAGCATTTTATCATCTAATATAACTATTAGATTTAAATCTTTTCACTCATTTAAAATTTTATTTAAATATTATTAAATATAAATAAAGAAATTACTAATTATATTAGAAAATATCTTATTAAAAAATTCATTAAGAATGTAATTAATAGGAACATATAGAATTAATAATTTTAATTAAATTATATATAAGATTTATAGCTATTTATATAATAGGAATTATTAAATATATTATTTAAATATATCAAAAAAAAACCAAGATATTTTAAAGTATTATTTTAAAATATAAAAATCGGGATTACGCTTTCATTTTACTCCTTATAATTGAAATTTAATAAGTAAAATTTAAGGTTATTTTTTAATAAAAATTAAAGAATTAAATGGCAATTTAGGGGATTTAGATTAATAATTTAATTAAGATAAAAATACATAAAAAATCATTGTAAGAAAATATTTAAAAAGTAAATTATATAAATAAATAATAATAAGTCAAATTAAAGTTATAAAATATATTAAATTTTATAATTCCCAAAAGAAAATTTTAAATATCCTAGGCGAATTTAAAAAATATAATAATAATAATATATATAATCACTTAAATAAATATATTTTTTAAGAATAAATAAGATTTAATTAATATTAAAATAAACGGATTAAAAATGCTAATTATATATATATTTAATAATAAATAAAAAGGGAAAGCTTATTTTTCATAATTAAATATTATAAAAAGAATTAAAGGCTATTTATATAATTCTAAATAAACCAAAAAAAAAATATAATAATATATAAAAAAGAAATTTATTATATAAATATTTAATATATAAAATTATTATTTAATAAAATATATATTTATAAGTAATATATTTTAAAGAAAAAATAAATTTAAGAAGGCTTTTTTTTCTTTTTTTTTTAATTATTATTAATCTAAAAATATATATATTTTAAAATAAAATGTCTTAAATTGTAAATAATGTATTTATTTAATTATTAATTAATAATATATTTTATATTATAAAAAATCTAATAATTAATTATTTTAATTATTAATTTTTTAAAGAAATTTTCATAAACCATTTCTTTTATAATATAAAAAAAAAAATAGATATATTAATAAATGATTATAAGCTTTTTTATTAAATTATATATTAATTCTTAATTTATTTTTTACTATTTATAATTAATTTTATTATATTATTAATATTAAATTTCATTAATTAATCACTTATTAATAAAAATAAATTTATTTTTAAAAATCCTTTTAAATAAAATTATAATATAATTTTATTATTAAACTTTTTATTTTCCCCTAGTCCTAATAATAACTAATTTAATTTAATATCTTACTAAAATATAATATAAACATAATAAATAAATATTCCGGTAAAATTATTTAATAAATTATAAATATAAAAATTAAAATTATTACTTACACAAAATACCTTTTAATTAAATTTATAAAATTTATCATAATATAAAAAATGGAATTTTCATTGATTAATTAATGTAAAAATTACATTATTACAAATTACTAGGAATTTTTTATTATAAAAAGTGTAATATATTAATTATCGAGAAAAAAAGGATCCTTAGGATTTATATATAACTAAGCTAAGAAATAATATCTATAGGGCTTATATTAATTATTTATATAATAATAAAAATATTATATATAATTTTTATAAAATACTTTATAAATATAAATATAATTATTATTTATTTTAAAAATATTTTTAATTTTATTTATAAATATATAATTTTATAATTATTATATTATAATTTCATATTTAAATTTATATTTAATATTATTATATCTATTAAAATATATATTCTAAATTCTAATTACTTAATATATAAAAAAATAAAAATATAAAAAATAATATTAATAAATAAAATAATCTTATTTATTATTTTATAATTTAAATTAAATTTATAATTAATAAAATTAAGTAAAATCCTAATAAATATATTAATAAAAATCCTAATTTTAATATTATTTAATTCTATTTTTAAATTACTAGTAATAGTTTTTTTTAGTTAAGCCTTAGATATTTAAATTATTAATTTCTTTTTTTTTAATTTAATTTTCATTAATATATTTATTATATAAAATACTTAAATTTTAATAATTATTTACCTCTTTTTACTTTATTTCTTTTTTTTTTTTAGGGTATTTAATTTTTAAATAGGTTAATTTGCTTAATTAATTTTATATATTTTCTAATTTTACTTATAAAAATTAATTCTAAGAAATCTTTAAGATTTATTTTAATAAAAGTAAAATATTTACTCTTATAACTAAGAATAATTTTTCTTTTCTTATTAATATTAATTTCAATTTCTTTACGGTGTAAGATCTTAGGCTTTTAGTTTAAAAGAATTTTTCTTTTTTTATTAATAAAACTTTCGGTTTTTTTATAATATAAAATATCTAAGCTTTTAATTAGAAAAATGTCTTTTCCTTTATTAATAAAAATATTTCCTTTTTAATTAATCAAAGTCTTAGGCTATTAGCTTAGAGAAATTTCCTTTTTATTAACGGAGCTTTTAGTTTCTTAATAATATAAAATATCCGGGCTTTTAATTAGAAAAATATTTTTTTTTTTATCAATAAAAATATTTTCTTTTTAATTAACCAAAATCTCAAGCTATTAATTTAAAAAAACCTCCTCTTTATTAGTAAAATTTTTAGGTTTTTAATAATATGAAATATCTAAGCTTTTAATTAGAAAAATATCTTTTTTTTTATTAATAAAAATATCTTTTTTTTAATTAATTAAGATTTTAAATTATTAATTTAAAAAAATTTCTTTTATTTTTTATTTTTTAATAATATAAAACATCTAAGCCTTTAATTAGAAAAACATCTTTTCTTTCCGCTAAATAATTTAATAATTTATTAAAATTAGATATTCTTTTATCAAAAAAAATTCTATAAAATAAAATATTATTTTATCTAAAAATAAAGGTTTTTAGATTTAGGAAAATTAGGCTAGCTAGGCTAATACCAATTAGAATCTTAGGGTTAATACCAATTAGAATCTTACCATATTATATTTTTTTCTTTTACTTTAATCATTCTTATATAAATTTACTAAGTAATAATAAAATATTATTAGAAAAATTAGTAAAACCTAAGGCTTATAAAAAAATACTTAGGATTAAAATTAAAATAAAAATTAAATTTATTAGGCTTAATATATATCTAAAATATTTAATATATTTATATTAAAATTAATTATTAATAATATTAATGATAAATAATATATAATCATTTAATAATAATAAAATATCGGAATAAAAATAAAAAAGATATTTCTTTTAAATTATTTTATTAAAATATAATAAGGTATAAAATTTATAAATTTCATAAAAAAAAAGTTATTTTAATATGATATTAGGGTTTTTTAGGTTAAATATTAATAATTTAATAAATATAAAATAATTTATAAGTATAGAAAATTTATTTACTTGAATTTTTACTTGTTTATTTTTAAGAAAATCGTAAGTTTTTATTATATAAAATGTAATTATAAATTAATTAATTAGAAACGTTATATTAAGCTATAAATTTAGCTTTAAAAACCTAATTATATAATCTATTAATATGCTTTAAATATAATTATATTATAAAGTTAATTTACTTTTTAATATTTTTATTTTTTATAAGAAAAAATATATTATAATTAATATAATTTGGGAATATCTAGGAAAATATTTAATTTATAATGTTTATATGATTATTTATTTAGATTTTATTAATTTCATTAAATATATATAATAAAAAAAAAATATTAATATTATTGAAAAAAATTAATATAATATTATGAATATTATATTTAAAAGTAAATGATTTAATGAAATAAATATAATTATTATAATTAAATTTAATTATTTAATTAGATAGATAAATATTATTAATAATTTATTTAATTTTAATAATGATATTAATAATAAATAAAAATAATATAATGATAATATTAATTTTAAATTAACTTATAAAAATTATGTTATAATTCCTAATAAATATAATAAAAATAATAAAAATATTCATTTTAATAAATTATAATTAAAATAATTTTATTTATTAAATATAAAAATTTATAATATATTAATAAAATAAATAATATAAAAAATAATAAAATAATAATAATAAATAAATATATAATTATAAATAATAGATAAAATTTTTATAAGAAATAATAATATAATTAATTTAAATAATATAGAAATAAATCTTAATTAATTGGAATGATTTATTTGATTTACTTAATGATAAAAAATTTTTATTACAAAATTATTAATAATTAAATTTAAAGGAAAATTAATTTTAAAAAATTAAAATAAATAATATATAAATTCAAATAATTAAATCTATTAAATTTATTTTCCTAATTAAAAGATATATAGAAATTAATAGGTATTAATAGCGATAATAATATTCCGGAATTTTTATTTAAAAATATAAGATGATTAATATATAATGGATTTACTTAATTTATTTTTTTACCTAAAAGATATTAATAATAATATTTAAAAACTTTTATTTAAAAATATAAAATAATAAATATATAATAAATTTATTTAATTTATTTTTTTATCCGAAAGATATATAAAAATTAATAGATATGATTGATAATAATAATAATTAAAAAATTATATTTACGAATATAAAATGATAAATACGTTAATTTAAATCATTAAGTTTATTTAATTTATTTTTCTAATTAAAAAATATATTAAAATTAATATATATAAATTTAAATAATTAATTTAATAGTAAAAATATAGTTTAAAAAATATTAATAATAACTTTTAATTTAAAAAAAAATGGTTATATAAAAGGATTATAAAGATAAATAAAATCTACTAAAAAGGGATATAATTTTCTTAATCATTTAACTAAATTAAATTCTAATTTAATTTAATAATATAAAAATAATATATTCCTAATCGCATTAAATTTCATAATAATTTAGAAAATTTATTTTATTAATTTAATTTATTTAAATAATCTTATTATATTAGATTATTTTGAAATAAATATATATAAATATTTGGCTATTTTAATTTTTTTTTTTTATTAATTATTTTATATTTTAATTAAAAAAATTATCTAAAAATTTTTTAATTTTAATAATTATATAATTATATATAAATCTTATATATTTTTTACTAATATAAAAATTAAAAGTTAAAATATAATTATAATATTAATTAATAAAAATCTTAAATATTTTTAATTATTATATGGTTTTTATTATTATATTAATTAAATTTATATAATTTAAATATTAATTATAAATTTATATAATTTAGTTTACTAAGGTTCTAAATTTTTAAATTTAAAACCTAAAAGTAATATAATTTTATTTAAAATAATAGAATAATATTATATTAAGATATTTTAATATTATAAACCTATATACTTTGATTTCTAGTAATAAATCACTAATACTTTTAAATTAAATTTTTAATATGTTTTATTAAATTTTAGAATAGTAAAAGAATTTTATTTTTTTATATTTTATTTTATAAATTTTTCTAAAATCTTATATATATTTTATAAAAAAATTAGGGAATAATTTCTAGAAATATTTAATTTATTAATAATTTGTAAAAATAAATATAGTATAAATAGAAAATAAAAAGTATAAATATTCCTTTTTATTATAAAATATTATATATCCTAATATTTTAAAATATAATAAAATTTAAATTTTAGGATAATTAAAATATCCCTATCTTTTTTTTACTTTAAATTCCTTTTAAAACTTTTATTTTTCATTATATAATTTGATTTTAATTAAAAAAAGGATACCTAAAATATCCCTTATTTTATTTTTATTTTAAAATTCCTTTATACTTTTTACTTTTACTTTATAAATTTATTTAGATATTATTTTTAAATATAAAATATTTTAATATTTACTATTATTATTATATCATATTATTAATATTAATTTTAATTATAACTAACCTAAATATTATAATAATATTTTTTATTTTATTTTTAAATTTTATATATTATATTTATTAATATAAATATAATAAATTTCTTAATTTCTATTAAAATTAAAAACTTACTAGGCATTACATTTTTATTAAAATAACCCTAATAATAATATATATTTAAAACTTATAGAAATTCTATGCTATTTCTAGAAATTTAATAACCTAATATTTATATTATATTAACTAAAAAGTTTATTAAATGTGAAAGTTTTTTCTTAATAAACCCTAATAAAAATAATAAAATATATGATAATAATATTAATGATAATAAAAATAATGAATAAAATAAAAAAAATATTAAATTTAAAAACCACCTTATAGATTTTATAATAATTTGTAATATAATTAATATAATTATAAAATTTATAAATAAATTTTTTTAAAATAAAAAAAAAATATTTAAAAAAAAAAACTTTTTATAACTTATTAAAAATATTTATAAAATTATATACATTTTAAAATTTTAAGCTATTATTTAAAATAAAAATAATATATTTATAAATTAATATTATTTATATATAATATAATATTTTAAAATAAATTTTAAGATAATAACATAAAATATATTTTCTATTTAATTATTTTTTACTTTAAAATCCCTTTTTTTATTATATTTAGGGAAAATTACTTATTAATTTAATTACATAAAATATTTTCTTTAATTAATAAAAACTATGCTTATTTATATATAATATTTTTTAAATTTAATAAAAAATAAATTACTTTATGCATATTAATTAATAATATTCCATATATTTTATATATATTTATATTTTTTTACTCTTAAGAAATTTCACTTATTAAAAAAAAAATTTTTAATATTAAAATATATATTTAATATAATTATAAAATTTAGTTTTAACTTTAAAACTAATTATTTCATTAACTAAATATATTAAAAAATCATAAAATATATTATAATTTTTATAAATAATATATATTTAATTATAAAGATATTTCTTTATAATATATAAAACATTTTTAATAACATTTATATTATATAATATAGCCCTAAAAAACTTATAAAAAAAAACCTTTTTCTTTTTTTTAGCTTATAAAAATTAATAATGTAAAAAACTTTATTATAATTATATATAAATAACCATTTATATTTTAATATACCATTGGATAAAAATTTTTAAACGTTATAAAAAAATAAAAAAATACTTTTTTTTTCTTAAATTTTTAAAAATGTAATTTATATGGCTGATATTAAAAAAAAAACGATTATTCATACGATTTATATTCTTTAAATAAATAATCTTTTTCCGATATTTAATAGAAATTTTATTATTAAAACTAAAAATAAAAATAATCTTAATTTTTTAAATCTAATTAAAATTAATAATAATAATTCCATGGATTTAGATTATAACTTAATTTTCCCGGGGGAAAAAGAGGAAAAAAAAATAAAAGATATTTTAATTAAATAAAATTAAATTAATATATATTAAAATATAAAAATTACCTTAAAATATAATAATTCTAACTAAATAAAAACTAATAAAAACAAAATTAAACTTATTATATTTATTATTAAAAAAAATAATATATAAATAAAAATATATATTTAGAATATTTTATTTGGGTTTTTTCTTAATTTAAATAATTAAACTAATAGCGTATAAAAAATTTTATTTATATAGTAATCTATTTGGGCAAAAATAAACCAAATTAATATTAAAAAAAAAAGTAATAAATAATTAATTTTTCATTTATATATTACTAAGTAATTAATTTTTAAATTTATAAAATCCTTATTATTTTATATTAATATTTATAAAAATATTACCATATAACTAAAATAAATTAATAGTGACAAATAATAATTAATTATAAAAATTATATAATTATAAAAAAATGAATTTTATTATAAAATTATATAAGATTTTAATTTTTTTTTATTTCCTTAGCTTTTAAATTTTAAACCTTAATTTTTAAAAATTTATTAATAATTATTAAATAAATATTCATTAAATTATAATAACATAATATGATTGTTATTATGTATTTAGTTTTTTTTTTCTTAATATTTAATTATATTATTAAAAATAATAATATTAAAATTAATTAAATTTAATTAAAAAAATTTTCTTTTTAAATAATATATAAAATTTATAAATTAATAATTAAAATATAACTTTTATAAATAAATAAAAAATTAAAATATAATAAATTAATAAATAATTAAAATATATATTATTTTTTAAAAAAAATCGCTATATTTAAAAAATAATAATTTTTATTAAATAAAAATAAAATGTATTAGTATAATAAAATAAAAAATTTAATTATTAATTATGATTTATTAGCTATTTAATTTATATTAAATCCTAATAATATATTAATTTTAATTTAAATTAAAATAAGTAAAAAATTTTATAATTTTTTATATCATAAGCAAATTAAATTACATTTAAAAAAAGCATTATTAGATAAAAAATATATTATCGCCAAAGAAATTAATTAAAATCTAATTACTTTTATTTTATAATTTTATAATTATATTTAAATGTTTTTTAATATAATTATATAAGCTAATATATAAGACGGTATATTTAGATTTATTAATATTTATTTTAATACTATTAAGATTAATAGGCGCGGGGTATTTTATTTTTATAATTTCTTATAATATTATAAAAATATTAAAATAGAAAATATAATTATAAATTTTATAATAAATAATAATAAAAATAATTAGAATATATTTTTTTATTAGGTAAATAAACATTTCTAAAAAAATTATAATAAATAAGTATTTTGAAAATAATTTTAATATTATCAATGCCATTATTTTAATCATATTTTTTATATATAATTAAACTAATTAATTACTAAATAAAAAAATAAAATTTAATTTATCGCTATTACTTTTTAATATTATAAATATTTAATTATATATTATAAATATAAAAAAATATTATGATAATAAAATAAATAATCTTATTAATTTAAATAACTTTAAATCTTATATATATTTATTTATTTTAATAAAAAAAAGGTTTTACGATTTTAATAATAATTTAAACATTATAATTAATAAAATAAAATAATTACTATTATTTTATAATATAACCATAATTTTATTTTTATTTTTATTAAAATATAAATTTTAATATTATTTTATTATATTACTAATTACATAATAAAATTCAAATCATTAATTTACTAGAAATTAATTTTTCTTATAATATATTTTAATTTTTTTCAAAAGAACTTTTTTTTTATAAATATAAATAATAAAAATAAAATTATATATAATCTTATAATTTATATATCTAATAAAATTTTTTCCTAATAAGAATTTTCTTTTATAAAAATTTACAATTATATATTAAGCTATAATATTTATTATTATTTTAAATCCCATTAAATATAATTATATTATAATATAATATACTAAGTAATTTAACGGTAATAAATTTACTTATATAATTTAATAAATATAAAAAAACGTCCCGAAAATAATAAAAAAACCATGTTATTTAATCTTACTATTAACATTAAACCTAATATCTTTAAAATATATATAAATTAAAAATTAGTATTTTTCTAATTATATTTATATGATTATATTTTCATAATAACAATTATAAAATTCCTTATTAAAAATAAATAAATTACTTATTATGTTTTATTTTAAAAAAATTTAAAATAAAAAAAATTTTATTAATATATTTTAAAATAAAAAGCTATATATATTCTTTTATTTATTAATTTATTACTTTTAGATTTTAAAAAAAATAAAATATATAATTAAAATATTATAATTTAATTAAATTTTTTTATATTATAAAATAAATTTATCTTAGATAATACTAATATACCTTTAGTATTATAAGAATTTCATAAAAACCATTTTCTAAAATAATTATAATTTATTAATAATAACTTTTAATTATTTTAAAAATTAAAAAAAAATATAATTTATAATGCTAAAATTTAGAATTTTTAAATTAATATAAATAATAAAATTAACTTAAAAAATAATATTAAGTAAATTAAAAAAAATTCCGGCGATAAGGGAAAATAACTTAAAAGCTTAAAAAATAAAAAATAATTTTCTATTTTTTCAAATTATATATTTAATTTATTAGTTAAAATAATTAAAAAAGAAATTCCCATTTTCAAAAATAATATATTATATATATCTTATTTTTTAAATGTAAATAATATAAAAAAGATTGCTAATTTTCTTATGACATTAAAGCTTAATTATTTCTAGATATTTATATATAATTTAAATATAATTATAAATGATATTAAAATATATAATAAATAAATTACATATACAATTAATATCATAATAAAAGATTAAAAAATCCAAATTAATAATCTAAATTAAAAATAAATAAATAAGATTATAAATATAAAAAATAAATTTTTAATTTATAAATGTTTTTTTAATATTTACTTAGAAAATATAAATTAAATTTCTTAAGATATATACTTTAAAAATATAGAATTTATAAATATAAATAATAATCTTATTTTATTTTTATATATTACTAATAAACCATAATAATTACTATTATTTTCATATTAATTTACTATAATAATAATTAATTATTATATTAATTAATTATAAATTACATTAAGCCGAAACCTAGTAAAATCTAAATCATTAAATAAAAAATAAATTATAACATTAGATATTATTTTTAGATAATTTAATATTTTAAATTAAAGAAAAAATATAAAAAAAAATACTAAAAGAAACGCTAAAAAAAATACTAAATCGGATAAATATATTTTATCTTTAGATATAATAATTAGAAAAAATATATATATATTTTTACTAAAAATAAACCCATATTAATTATTATATTATTTTACTAATAAAAATAATATTAAAAAAAATATGGTAATTTAAATTTTATTTATTATATTAAAAATTTAAAATATTTAATAATGGATTTAATTAACCGCTATGTTAAGTAATATAAAAATATATATTAATAAAATTATTATTTATTTTGCTATAAGATTTTTCAAAAAAAAAATATAAAAATTAAATAATTAAAAAAAAATTTAATAAAAATAAATAAATATTCTTATAATAAATAAATATAATATAATATCAAGTTAAAATATATATATAATTTATTAATAATTATAAAATATATAAAAATAATTTACTAAAGATTTTAGGGGCATTTTTATTATAATTTTTTATAAGGATTTTTACTAATTTAAACCGGTTAATAAATTATTTTTTTTATATTTAAAAAAAATTATATTTTAAAAGATATAGGAAATTACTTAAAAGCTATTTAAAATTAAAAATAAAAAATATTACTTAGGTTATTAATTATAATAAAAATTTATATTTATAATAATTCTTAATTAATAAATATAGATAATTAATTTTATATTTATTTTTATTTTATAATATTTATAAAATAATAAATAAATAATTAAAAATATAAATTTTTTAAATATTAAATTAATTAAAATAAATAAGATTATTCTAAATTAAAATTATAAAATTATTATCCTTTTAAATAAAATACGTTATATTATAAATCTATAAATTATAATAGCTTTAGGAAAATAATATAATTAAAATATTTATTTTTTTCTATTTAAATATATATTTTCTAAGTATTAAAATTAAATAAATGCTATTAATTAAGCTTTTAAATTAATAGATAAATTAAATTTAAAAATGCTAAGATATTTGTTATTTATAAAAGGTATATCATTTACCATTACAAAAAATAATAAATAAATAATTAAATTAATAAATAACGTAAAATACATTATTAAAAGTTTTATTTTAAATTTAAATTTTTTAATATATATTATAAATATAAATTTATATATTATTAATAAACCATTAAAAATAATATTTATATTTTTTAAAATAACTAAAAATATATAAATTAAAAGTTTAAAAAAGGGAATTTTATTATTATTTCCTATTAAAATATATGCTATTAAATTTAATAAGATGTAAAAATATATTAAATTTTTTCATTAGGTTGGTTTCACATTAACCCTTATTTTTATTATTATTAAATTTAAAGCTTAGGGGTAAATTTACCAAAGAATTTTCTTAAGTTTTATTATTAAAAATAAAATAAGTAAAAGAATTAATTTTATAATTATTTATATGTAATTTTTTTAGGTTATTAATCTAAATAAATTATAATTGCTATTCGTAATTAATTAAAAATATTAAGTAAAATTATATTTATTTATTAAAATAAAAAAAGGCATTTAATATATATAAAAACTAAATAAAAAAATAATAAATAAATATAAAATGATATAAATAATAAATATAAAATAATATAAAAAAAAATAAAATATATTTTAATAAATTTTTTTTAATTAAAAGAATTAATATATTATTAAATAAACCTAATATTTTTAATAATTAATTTAAATTAAATTATCTAAAGTTTTTTTTCTAAAAAAAGAAATTTTATTTATGAAATTATAAGATTTTTTTAAAAAATAAAAAAATTATATTAATATTAAAAAATTTAATAATATAAAATTAAAATTTTTTTATAAAATATAAATTAATTTTATTTATAAAACTTATAAATTTTTTTAGAAAAAATATTATTATAAGAAATTAAATGAAAATATATATTTATAATAAAAAAAATTATATGAAATTTTATATATATTAAAATTATTTTAATATATTTAATTATATTAAATAATTAAAAAAAATTAAAATATAAGTATTATATTAAGTATTTATTAATAGCGGGTAATAGTAATTCTTATGATTAAAAGGTTAAAAAAATCGTTATATTTTTTAGAATTTAATTAGCGGTATACGCTCCCGGCAAATTCTTTATAAATAAGTTTCGGATTAAATTAATTAGCTAATTAAATTTTTAAATAATAAGTTATAATATATCCTTCAAAGTTATTAATAATAATAAATAATTATAAAAATGAAATTTAATTTCTTAATAATTATTTAATTATATATATATCTTACTCGTTTAAAAATAAGCGAAATAAATTTTATATATACGTACTCCTTATATATATAATTTTATAATAAATAAAAAATATAATAATTAAAAATTCATTTCTTATTTAATTAATTTTTAAATTTCTTAAAATAAAAAAGCCGCTTTTTATTATAATAATTAATTATTATTATTTTTTAATCCCTTAAACTAATAAAAAAAAAACTTTTCATTATAATAATTAATTATTATTAGTTTTTCTAATTTTTTAAATAATAAAAAAAAAAGCTTTTCATTATAATAATTAATTATTATTAGTTTTTTTAATCCCTCGAGCAAAAATAAATAAATATTTTTCATCATAATAATTAATTATTATTGGATTTTTTAATTTTTTAAATCGAAATTATAGCCCCTAGGAAATTAATACGAAATTTCCCACGCTAACCATATTTTTTAATCAAAATAATTACTTTCATAAAATGGGATTATTAATATTTATTACCCTTAATTTAAAAAATTATATTTTAATTAATTAAGCTAATTAAATTGCTATTTATCCGATCGTTTATTTTTATATAAGTTTTAAATTATTTTTATTAATTTAAAAAGTAAATTGCTTTTATTTTTTTATATTTTTTAAGGCTAAGCGGATCATGGAATTTTATATTTTTCCCGCTAAAAATCGCATATTTAAATTTATAATATATTTATAAAGTTTAATAATATTTATTTTTATAAAAACATTCCTTTAATATAATTACTATATACTAACCGCCGAAATGCTTAGGTATTAAACGGTGGAATATTTTTTAATAAAATTTCATTAAATATTAATAAATAAAATTTTTAAAAAATATTCATTTTAATTTAAAAATTTCTATTTTAATAAGCTTTGAAAATTATTAATTTACTTAAGTAAAATTAAATTCTTTAATAATTAATAAAAATTATTTAATATTTAATTAATTTTATATTTCTAATATATTTTTTATTTTTATTTTAATAAAAATTTTTTTTTATTAAGTAAATTATTTTTTAAAATATCTAATAATATTAATTAATAAAATTTATATATATTAAATTTAAATTATATAAAATATATTATTATCGGAAAATATATAATATTTTTTAAATAAATAAAATACCCATTATAAAAAAAATTTATAATTAAAATATAATAATTTAAATTCAATTAAAATAAAAATTAAAATCGCAAAATTAATAAATTTAATAATTTAATTTTATATAGTAATATTACATATAAATCTTACTAATTAATTAAATAAACGCATTAAATAATCTTTACATTTATTATTATATTTTATTTTAATTTTTTTATATATCGGTATAATCAAAATAATAAATTCGCATTTTTATATAACTTCATTTAATATTTTTTATATTTCTATATATTTTTCATATTTTTAAAAATAATAATCTATTTTAATTCATTATATATAATTATATATCAATGGAAAAAAAGCTTAGGTTAATATCACATCGAAATCGGAAATATCGGGGTTAATTATTAATTAAATTTCATATTAATATGCTTAATATTTATATTAAATATATCATTTAAATTAATTATTAAAATTTTCAAATTTTATTATTTTAATAGCGCTAAATATTTTAATTAAACTTATAATTAACGCTATGATAATAAGGCAAAAATAAAATAAAAATTTTTTTATAAAAAAAAAATAAATTATTAATATTATTAATTTTATATTTATATAATAATAATTAATTATAATTTAATATTATTAAATTCATAATTATTATATTAAACATTTATTAATAATAAATAATAATAATTCTTATAATTAGGAAATTAAAAAGATTATTATATTTTTTAAAATTTAATTAATCCGACCGGAGGTCATATTGCGCTCAAACCCAGAAAAATTCGGCCGTATTAGTCAGCAAAATACCCTTTATTACTAAGCAAATTATCAGAAAATACGTTTAATTAGCTGATTGGTCAAATTCTATCGGATCTAATGCCGAGCTAGAGGATGCACCCAATAAAATCGCTCGCATTCGAATCCTTCCCGTCTTGGCTGCAGAAGCCATCCAAATTGAAGCTATTCCCAACCCCATCGAATTCGATTAATTGACTGAACCTGAAGCTATTCGCAACCCCGTCGCGATACGATTAATTGACTGAACCTAAAGCTATTCGCACCTATGTCATAATTGATTAATTGATTAATTGATTAATTGATTAATTGATTGATTGATTGATTGATTGATTGATTGATTGATTGATTGATTGATTGATTGATTGAAATTGAAGCTATTCACAACCCCGCCGTCACCCGGCTAAACCCCGGCTCCAGCCAATATGGCCGAAACGCCCCCTCCGCCGCAAGGCCGATAGGCCTTGCGGCCCTTGACCTCCGGTCGGATCCTGCGTGTTTTTGTTTTTTTAATTGATTAATTGATTAAACGATTGATTGATTGATTAAACGATTGATTGATTAAACGATTGATTGATTAAACGATTGATTGATTAAACGATTGATTGATTGATTAATCAATTGATTAAAGCTCTTGACCTCCCGGTCGGCCGCCGCGCTTGCGCGGCGGAAATTTTTGAGCGTGTTTTTGTTTTTCCGAATAATAGCCGTCGGGGCTAGTGGAGGCCGACCCCAGGGAGGTCGGAGCTAGCCCCGGCGGCTATTATTCGGAAAAACAAAAACACGCTCAAAAATTTTATTTATTATAAATCTTATGTTTATATTTATAATATATATTATCATATTTTTTAATATAAATTATAATAAATAATTTTAAATATATTATAAATTATATTTAATATATTAATTTAAAAATAATTATTAATTTAAATGATTTTAAAATTTATATATTTTAATTTATTTATATTATCTAATAATAAATTTTTAATATATAAAAAATATAATATTTATTTTAATAAAAATAATATAAATAATATTATTTTATTTATAATTATTTAGAATTATTTATCCATTAAAAAAATAAAATTTAAAAGTAAAAATATTAACATTTAAATTATTAAAATTTATTATATAATGTTAAAATTAAATTAAAATTTATAATTTTTAATATTAATAAAACTTTTTTATTTTATAAGCCTTTTTTTATTATTAAAATAAGCCTTATAATTTTCGAATATATTTTTTATTATTTTTTTATAATAATTATTATAAATAAATATTAATTTATTATAAATTTTATATTTAATTTATTTATAATATTTAAAATAAAAATTATATAACTTTTTTATAATTTCTTTTTAATAATATTCTAAATTAATTATATAATTTCTATTAATATCATATTATTTTATTACTTATATTAAAATCTAAATAAATTTAATAAAAATTATATATATTTTATTATATAACTATTCCCTAATAATCTTAATATATATTAATATTATTTACATAATATATCTAAATCATTTCATACCGAAACATATCGTTAATTTTTAAATTAATTTATTATCTTAGTATTTTATTTAGCTTAAATATATATAATAAATAACCATTAAAATCATTTTCTAATAAATAAAATATTTTAAATTTCTATTATTTTATTTCTTTTAATAAATATATTAATTATATTATAAATTAACTTTTAAATAATAATAAATTATTTAAAATTATTATAATTTATAATTATAAAATTATCTAAATAATAATTTATTTTTATTTTATTTAAAAAAAAAATAAAAAAATAATTATTATTAAATATTATAATTATTAATATTTTTAATTATATTATATTTATATATTTAACTATTTACCATATATATTTCTTTTCATTTTTATATTTTTTTTTATTTTTATTATATTAAATAAATAATCTTATAAAACTTATAATTATTTATAATATTAAAATAAATTACCATATAGAAATTCATTATAATTAAATTTAAGTTATTTTCTTTTATTTTTATAAGTTTTAAAATATATTTTTAATTTATTATATTAATATAAATAAAGTTATAATCAATTATTTAGAATATTACTAAGCGGGTATTTAACTAATTAATCATTATAAAATTATTATATTTCTAGGAATAAAAAATTATTAAAATCTATATAATATATTAATTCTAAGAACTTATATGCCTTTTTAATTACCTTTAAGATATTAGTAATATTTACTATTTAATTTTATATATTATTTTACTTGTAATTTTTTCATAATAATTTAATATGATTAGAAATTATATAATTATTATTTAATTAATATTTTATTTTATAATTATTTTATTAATTTATAAATTTTTTAATATCGTATCATATTAAAAGCTTATAAATCACATATATAATAATTTAATTTATTATTTATTACTAAATAAAATAACCGGTAATTTTAAGGTTTTTAAAATATATTTATTTTAAATTAATATTAATATTAAAAAATCAAAATGCCTATAATAATAAATCTTATATATATAATTTATTTATCTATTATACCCTTATATAATTACCATTATTATATTTTAATCCTTTTATTTTTTTTATTTAATTTTTATATATAAAAATCTATGATACGATAATTTTATTTTTATATATATTTAGTTTTATCTAAATGAATTATCTTTATTATTAGTTAAATAATCTACGTTATATCATATTAAATTTAAATTACAAAAAGAAATTTAATTTATCAATTTAATTAAATAAATTAAAATCGAAATCCCAGATTAATTATAAATTTAAAATATTATTTTATAATATTCATTAGTAAAAATATAAACTAATAAATTTTATACCAAATGATATAATAAAAATATATATTAATCGTAATATATATTTTAAATCTAATAAATTAAAATTTCTAATAATTATCTATAAATTATATATAATTTAATTTAGAAATAATAAATTTTTTATTTTTTTAAAAATATAATTTTATTTTTAATTACTATTATATTATTTTTAAATATTATTAGTAATATTTATTTTAAATCATTTATTTTAATTAAAAATATTATTTTTTCTTATAAATAAATTTATAAATATATTTTTTATTATAATTAATTAATATATTTAAATATTACTAATAATTATTAAAAAAAGCTTTTAATAAATTTACAAAATAATTTTTATTTTTATTTATTATAATTTTTTTATATATATAATTTTTAATTTAAATTTAAATAAAAAAAATATAAAAGATATTAATTTTATATT
>MU376411.1:0-31684 GCA_022495205.1 Hypoxylon sp. FL1150 | reverse complement strand
AATAAAATTATTAAAATATATTTTTTAAAATTATTAAATATTAAAAATTAAAAAAATTAATTTATATTAAATTAATAATCCTAATATATATAAAATTATATAATTTTATTCATTTCATTATATATATAATAAATTATTATACCGGTATAATACATGCATTATACGCATAATATATTATACGCATAATAAAATTAAGAGCACTACTAGGAGGTAATTAACCAAATTTTTATTATCAATAAGCATGGCGAAGATCAATCCCCTATAGCGTGTCATCTTCGTAGCTTATCCCCCGAGACCCCTGTCACTACTGCATTTTTACTGCCTGCCGCATGTTGCGACTTTCGGTTGCAAAGCACACGACTCATCTCCTTCTCTTCCCGCCGCTCCGTCAATCTTCAATGGCGATCCGGATTGGTAGGAAACCATCTTTATAAACGCAGCAGGAAATATCCTGTATGCATTTTGTATTCCAACTCTTGTGTCTAGCACCTTTCTTTCCAGGGAGCGAAGCCCTTAAGCAGTGACACTACGAGCACTACGAGACTCGATACGGAATACACCTCGGTCCATATCGAACCCCTACCAGACCGACTAGGTTGCCAGAATTGCCCAAAATGCCTATGCTTCAAGGCTTCAATACCCTGCGAGCGCGCTCGTACTCGTTCCGACTGCCACTGTTCACGCGCGCCATGGTAGTCGTCATGATTGCTTTCTGGCTCGCCGGCCTGCAATCCGTGTGGGATATACGACAATGGGGCGCCCTCATCCCGGATGAGTTGACGCTTACGACTAGTTAGTCACCCACGTTCCTTACTATTGTCCATGTCATGTGGGGATATCGCGATGAGAGAAAACGTTGTGTAAATGTAGATGCTGATGCGACTGCGCCGCAGTGTACCGAGTCAACACATTCCCTCTAATCCACCTCAACTTCTTCCACGCTTTGTTCAACATCTTAGCGCTGGCGCCGCTGCTCGACAGATTCGAAACCGAGTTTGGTACTTTGACGTCGTTGGCACTGTTCTTCGGACGTAAGTGCGCTTAATCTGCGCGGCCGTCTTAGCTGCTGGCTGTTGGGGCCGACGCAAAGGTTAACGTTTGGCTTAGCTTTGACAACGATACCTGCGCTCGTATACATATTCCTTGAAAAGCTCATATTGAGAGGGAACACGGCTGTTATGGGAGCCAGGTAGGTTATGTCGAAAGCACTACGTTTGGGTCGAAGTACTAATAGCTTGGCTTGCGCAGTATCTGGGTGTTCCTCTTATTGGGCGCGGAGGCTATTCGAACTTTCAAAACCAACCCTTATCTTACGATTGGAACATACCATATTCCGACGTGGACGACTCCGCTAGCGATGGTATTAGTTGTGGAGGCTCTTATCCCTAATACCAGTTTTCTTGGTCACCTATGCGGAGTCGGCACAGGCTATCTATGTGAGTGGAGCAAGCCCTTTATATCTATCTCATTTGCGACTATATGGCTCACACCGACTCGTATAGTTGGGCTAGGTTACCTCAAGTTCCTATCACCGCCAGAAAAGGCACTGCGATGGATCGAAGGCCGTTTAAACCTCTTAGGACGGTTACCGCACTATATAAGCGTAGACCAGAAGATATACGGAAGATTTGGCGTACTACCGACAACCACCACGACGAGTTCGACAACACCATTGGGCCTGATAGGCTCTACACAAAGGCTAGGTCCTTAGGATATGGACCGACCTAGGCTTGAACGCAGGCGTGAAGGTAGCAGGGTTGAACGCAGGCATGAGTGAGGGCAGAGCGACCGTCAAGAGCCATTACCTTGTATATAGCATAAGTCGTTTGTCACTCTAGAATTCCAGGCATGATATTGGAGTTTTAGGGAAAGGGGCTTGTCAAATCATGAGGGTGCCATGAGGCAGCGTATTCAGGCAACTAACTATCAGCGCCTTAGTAAAGGCCATAAGAACATGGTCACATGTATAAATAAGCAGCCTTCTAATAGATAGCGTCGTCGATATTTGTATGCGCGTATATGTACGGGAAATACCTTAGAGAGATGTCAATGTCTGGGGCAACCCACAATGGAGGTCTTACATAGAATATGCAAGTATCCGTCAATTGAACCGTAGGGCTGATTATGTAAAAATCCCAGAGGTTAAAGGTTAAAGGGAAAAGGGAAAAGGGACCCCTGAACGTCACGTCGATTTCTCGTGTTACCGCGATCTGCGTGCATCCATCCACAAATTCCATAACTTCGTATTGGCACTCCATGTAGCAACCGACAGCAGCTGCTTACAAACACCCCATGCGAAGCTTCGCATAGCCGAAAGACCAAGAGAAGCAGATAGTCAGCATCTATGCCGCGTCTAATCTGTAAGCAGTCCTGTTTTTGCTACCTACCGAGCGAAGTGGAAACGGCTAAGCTAATATATTTGGGTAACGGTGTATAGCTGCGGCACTTGCCTTGCGCCGCGATCCTCGGCTGCTCAAGCTTCCGCCGTACATATCGCTGCTATGTATCGTCGTCGGGGTCATCTGGCTGCTGATGCTGCCGCTCGACGAGTACAGCCGCCGCACGTATATCAGCGAGAATGCCCTCCTGCCCGGACAGGTGCATACGTATTTTGGGGGAAGCGATCAGAACGTGTTCCGGGCGTATAGACACGAGGTTGATGCGTTACAAAATAAAACAAATATGGAGTGGGTTGTCCGTCGAGAATTGGAAGAGGGAGCACGAGTTCTGACATACCGGGCGCTACTATAGGGTAAACGACGAGCTTGAGAAGATATTCAAGGGCATAGGCGTCAAGGTTGGGCGCCAGAACTATACCTACCATGCGTCAGGCGATACCTATACCGGCGAGAATGTCTATGCGATCCTTCAAGCGCCCCGCGGCGACGCTACCGAGGCTATCGTGCTTATTGCGGCCTGGAAAAATGTGAAAGAGGAATTCAATCGTAACGGTCTGGCGTTGGCTCTTGCTTTGACCCGGTACTTCAAGCGGTGGTCGCTGTGGTCGAAGGACATCATCCTCGTCGTGCCTCCCGACAGCCTTGCCGGCCCGCAGGCCTGGGTCGACGCCTACCACGACGCGCACGACCCGTCGCAGGTGGCATCCCTGCCTATCAAGTCAGGCGCCCTGCAAGGGGCTATCGCCCTCGACTACGCACACGAAGGCCGGTTCGAGTCGGTGCATATAGTATATGACGGTGTGAACGGACAGCTGCCCAATCTCGACCTGATCAACTCGGTCGTTAATATCGCCAACGGGCAGATGGGCATGGGGTCCGCGTTGCAGGGCATGCGCCGGCACAGCCAGAAGTACAACGACAACCTGAAAACGGTACTGCGTGGCATGCTGAACCAGGCTCTGGGCCACGCCGTGGGCCCTCACAGCAGCTTCATCCCGTACCATGTCGACGCCATCACACTGCAGCCCTTCGGCCAGGGCTGGCACGACGAGATGGGGCTAGGAAAGCTCGTCGAGGGCATGTTTCGAAGTTTGAATAACTTGCTGGAGAAGCTGCACCAGAGTTTCTTTTTTTATCTGCTGATTCACAAGCATAGGTTTGTGAGTATTGGTACGTACTTGCCGAGTGCTATGCTGATCGCCGCCAACTTTACTATCATGGCGATTGCGCTGTGGATTAAGAGCGGGTATGGGGAGGGCGATGACAGCGCGGGGGTGGTCAAGCAGAAGGATGGCAAGGATATACAGACTAAGATTGAGGGTGCTAAGGGGGAAGAGATGGATGGGGATGTGGTGGTGGCTGCACCCACGGTTGAGCGCGAAGTTCTGCTTCCACTCATTCTTGTTTCGGGCGCTCAGTTTATCGGGGTCATTCCGCTGTTTGTTTTTAATCACACGCCTTCCAAGGTAAGATTTCCCTTCTCCTCCCCCCCTATTCCATTACATCCTCTCTATTGCTCCATAAACAAAACCTTCCGACAACCACCGATATCAGCCTAAATTAACATCTATCCATAGATACTCACCCTGGTCTTCTGTGCGTTCATCGGCGCCAGCGCTGGCATTCCGCACATCGTCTCAAACCTCCTAGCCAGTAGCCGGCACCGGCCGACGGCCCAGCAGTACCGGCTCATCAAGTCTTTCTCGTTACTGCTGCTCGGCATGTTTCTGTCGACCCTCGCCACCCTTAACTTCTCGCTTGCCTTCATCGTCGGGCTGCTCTCGGCCCCGCTGTCATTCACCCGCCCTTGGCCCGGCTTCATGGTAGCCAGATACGCGAACGCCGGCGTCCTGCATGCCCTCGCTCCGCCAGCCGTCCTGCTCGTTGGCAGTGCTGTTTCCGGAGTCGGCATTGAAGCCGTGCTCCAGGGGGCGGCTTTTGGCTGGCATGTATGGGGCATGTACACACCACTCGTTGTCTGGTGCATCTGGTGGCCCGCGTGGCTTGTTGGCCAGCTCGTGGTGCTGGGGCAGCCGGAAACGAGAGAGAGAAAAGAGAAGAAAGCATGAGTGTGTTCAGGAGAGTGTAGAGTTGATGATCAGCGTGTAAGACCATATAAACTACTTACCTAACACAACAAGGTATAGACGAAAGCAAGATTCACAAGCAACGGAGCGCGAAGGGTTACTAAAATTGATACCTTATTAATGGCAGCGTTTGATATCACTGCCGGGTAACTCCAGCTCGAACTTGCTTAATCCTAATCATGATAGATAGATATATACAGTAGCTGTGTAGCTCAGGTATACGTAACCAATCGCGTATCTATCCGAGCGAGAGTACTACGTGATATCTACACTAGCATTATTGCAAACCAACTTGTTAAATAGCTGTTTCAGGGAACGTCGTTCAAAAGATGCTTGGCTTATATCGCCATATTTGCGATTCTTTAACCTACTGGCTTGAATCGGAACCAAGATCTTAGCAGCAGTTTCCGGGATCCCTTCATCAGAATAGTCTGACCTCCTATTCCGTACACGGGTATATAGGCTTCTTCCACCTATAGAGTTCGTCCAATTTAGTACTTCAGAGGAAAGGTTGCATGCTTCCCTTGCGGACGTAGGTACCGTCCTCTCGGAAGAGCCGTTGCATGTCCTTTATATGCAAATCCAAAATCGATTTCTCCTTTTAAATCAGCTTTACCCCCTTTTCAATAGAGCGGCTGCGTCTCGCCTTCCTCAACAGCAGGAATCCCCCGAGCCTTCAAGAACTCGACTACATCGTCGACACCCTGCGGCGCGTTCAGCCAGTGGCCGCCGTCTGGGTATTCGTTCCAGTCGACCGTCATGCCGAACTCCCTTAGCTCATCCCTTAGCTGTCTCCCGTATTCGGGGAACACCAGCGGGTCATCTGCACAGTGACCAAGGAACACAGGCGTGTGACGCACGATCTCGTCGCTCTTCTGGCGTATGATCTCATCATCTTCGCTTTCGTCCTGTAGCCCAATCACCTCGCGCGTCTCGTCTAAAGAGCCCCCCGGAAATGGCAGCCAGCAGCTAAAACACATCAACGCACACAACTGGGCCGGCGCCGGCGGCTCATCCAAGTCAGTCACATCGCGGGGCTCCAGCAACTTCTCCGGTGGCGCATCGTCCGCCGCCACAGCCCCCAAATGCAGCAGCGCATGCACGGCCGTGGCGCCGCCCTGACTGACCCCCGACAGCACGACCCTATGCAGCCCGCCGACCTTCCTCGCTTCGTTCCTGACGATACGCCGCACGCTCGCCACGCTGTCCCTGAGCCCCGGCGCCTGCAGCTCTTCGGAATCCGACATGTCGAGGATATTCCATATGTCGAACCACTGGGGCCAGGTGTGTCCCGCCTTCTGCACCAGACGCGGTTCTGCTTGGGGGAAAACCCAGCGCACGGTCGGGAACACGTCGACGAGCGAGCGGCGGCGCGAGTTGCGCGACCACCGGAGTAAGGAGTCCGTCGTGTTGGCCGAGGTGTCGCCGCGGCCATGCAGGAATATGAGCGTGTGCGTGTGCACGCGCGGGTTCAGGGGGGCGACGACCAGTTGGTCGAGCTCCATTTTTTTATTATATATGTCTCGGGTATATCGACTATTATTATTTTTTTTTTTTTCTTTGGAATTCCTAGTGAGATGGCGGGTGGATATGATCGCAGCTGGTAGCTGGAGGGGACAGATAGCTTGGCCGTGCAATAGAAGGGCCAAGGGAATGGGGCGGGAGGGGCACGGGCGCGGGATGTGATTTTAAAAAAAGATGGTGTATTATACATAGGGAATTTGTCTCCAGCTGAAAGGATGACAAGTACGCTATACCTTTGCCACACTTTCATAATATCTCCAAAGTTCAAACTTATCCGGTCCGCTCATGTCCGCCGCCAAGCCGGGGAGACAGCGGAGGTTTTTACACCTTTCAGGCCCCGTACCACTGTATAATTGGGAGAAACCTGGCTGATGGTTGTTTATTCGGTTCGAGAACTCGAAGGCTATGTAAG
The DNA here is from genome assembly GCA_022495205.1 of Hypoxylon sp. FL1150. Classification (NCBI taxonomy): domain Eukaryota; kingdom Fungi; phylum Ascomycota; class Sordariomycetes; order Xylariales; family Hypoxylaceae; genus Hypoxylon; species Hypoxylon sp. FL1150. The sequence continues at coordinate 25,262 of MU376411.1, read as the reverse complement.
ATTCCCCCGGTTATAGGGAGACCGGGTCTGCGAATGACTTCGGATGATTTAGAAGACCCCGAACAATTTGACTGAAAAAGCTTATCAAGTTCATATATGCATCTATGTCATTATTTTTCTTTCAAACTATTCACAGTTCATCCTTCGTCCTTGTTTGGGTCTCGGATTCCTCGAATCGTCTACTCTTTGTATTCTTCTCTTCAGCCTCGCCGCCTAGTACTCTCTGCGTATCACCACCACCAAGAATATATGCATCCGCTGCCAGGCCCTTCCGCCGTCGGTCCAGTGCCGCGATCTCGTCATCGTACAACGTCCACTCGGGCACTTGTCTTCTCGCGCGGTCGAGCTTGGGTTCCTTGGTCTGCGGGTTGTTGCACAGATCGATGGTGCGCGCCTCCTTCTGGCTCTCGTCGCTGCACCAAGTCTCGCACCAGAGCCACTCCTGAGGCAAACTGTGGATCGGAATCACAAACTGCATGTGATTCGGAAGGTCCTGGTCGAGGTTCGACAGGGATGCCGGGTCTGCCGAGAGCTGGTGGTAGTGTTGTCGGAGCCTGTCGCCAGCGGCCAGCTGTCTGAAGCGGCGGAGGTCGACGACGTACAGAGCCGATATATGGTAAGGGTTGCCACGCAGGTAGTTGCTCCAGTAGCCCTGTTTCCAGAAACGGAAGCCTTCCATCTCAGTTCGAGAGTCGCACATGGGCGTGAACCCGTAAGGTGCACCCTCGAGGTCTAGGTTGACAAGGTCCATCATATCAGTCCTGACGATTTGGTCCGCATCGACAAAAATGACCTTGTCAAGCGAGAGAGGGAAGAGCACATCAAGGAAGAGGATCTTGTAGCCCCAAATCTCACGCTGTTTCTCTTTTTGCTGGCGCAACCAGTGAGGCCACTTATACGTCACCATCTCGTACTTGAAGCCGTACTCCTCGGCCAGATGAGGTATGAACTCCTTGAAAGAAGGCGACAAGAACTGCTCGATAAACCAGAACTTGACAGTGTGATTCGTGTTCTTCATGACTGAAACCATCATAATGTTAAGCATGCGCTCGTAAAGGTGACCACTTGCCACGGAAAAAATGTTGATCTCGGCGTGTTCCTCGACCGAGGCAGACTTCGCCTTGGGCTTTGATCCGAGTATCCCTTCGGCAAACTTAAGGCCGCGAGATAGTAGATCACTACCGCTTTCTGACGTAATTTCCGTGAGCACGTCTTCCCGCTCCATACCCGATTTCCTCTCAAGTCGCGGGTATAGGGTTGTGCCCTGAAAGCTCGTGAGTGCAACCTCGGTGCCTTCATCCCCCGGAACAGCGTTGTATCCCTTTGCACCCACGCTGATGATGTTAAAGATCTCCGAACTCTTTCCTTCCTTGAGGTGAATATTGTAATAGCCAGGATTGGCCTTGAATTGGAAGTAACCGAGATTGGCCATGATGATTGTGTCGTCGAAATGTGGATTTAGTTCGGTACCAAGCAACAGCTGTACACCTCGAGGTGGACTGCCACCAGCCTCTCGGGAGTGACCCTCGATGAGAATATGTTCAAGCTCGTATACGGCGTCTACATCTGCCTTGATTGAGCTCAGTTTAAGATTGTCCAGGTCATTAACGGAATCCTTCGCTGCTACCAGCCAGGCGGGTGGCACATCCATGCCAAGGTTAAGAAGAGCCTCGGAAGGGAGACCCTTGAAGGTCGCACCTAGAGCGTTGACCTTCCCGGCTTCGTCGAATGACGGGGCCGAGTCTAGTACATAACGGTAAAATCTCTTGATCGGGAGTTCTTCCATCTTCTCTTTCGGATTCAAGATCACGCGCATATAAACGCCGTCAAGTTGAGATAAAACTTTGAGAATAGGTGCCCATTTCTGGCCTAATTCACTAGCAGGATTGATGATGGCAACGAAGTGAATGTTTGCTGTAGACTCGTCGCCGACACTAATCATCGTATGGTTTGAGTTCCACTCGTCGAACATGGTCGTTCTCAGGGTTGGAGCAGATTCAAAAATACCTTCGGGGAGATCTGAGATGGTGGATAGAGCCGTGACCGACGTAAGCTTTGCAGCAGCCAAGGGACCTGAGACCTTGTCGGTGAAGCCTAGTGCTTCGATTGCTCTATATACGGGTTGGATTCGCGTAGTCTGCTCAAATTCTAGTAGTTGCTCGTAGTCGGTGATCTTGAACGTCGAGCCGGCAGTGAACGGGCCAACAACGCGGCCGTTGAGGATGAGTAGCTGATCACCAGGCATGAAGGCGGCCGCTTCTAAGAATCGAGACAGGGCGGCATTGTATCCGTCATCGCTGACATGGATCGAACTTGATAAGGAAATCTGCAGCATTTCCAAAGCATCTAGGTTCCTCTCTTCTATAATCTTGGAAATGTCTTTCTTCAACAACGCATTGATCTCGTAGGCTTTGGTAGGTGTCGAAGGATTATTGACAATATCCAGGCGTACACCCGGGTTGCTGCGTCGGAACGATAGAGCAGATGCTAGGATATGGAGACCATGCTTAGAGTTTAGATCGGCAACGACCGTAAGAGCAGCCCAGCTTCCCATGCTTGTTTCTTCGCTCGCTTCGATAGCAGGGATTTGGGCAAACAGATCATTGTGTTCCGAGTAAAGCTTATTGACATCTACTACAGAAAGGGCCTTCGGATCCTCTGGGAAAATGTACAGATTACGTCGAGATGGTGCACCTTCCAAGAATATCGCGGGAATCCATGTGTCCTCGTCAATTTGGCCCATAAAGATGCTCTGTTGAATTAGCTGTATGTCGCCGCTCATTCTCATGCTCATCGTTGAAAGCCAAGTGCCTTCACGTGGTATAGCCAGCCCATTGAGAAACATTGGAGGCACATCGGTATCGGCATTGAGTCTTTCCACCCAATGCTGTGCAAGCTCAACTTGGCGGATGTAGTCTTTTGACTGGAGAACCTCCTGAAAAGGAAGAGCCGTTGCCTCATCCTTCGGTGTTCGATTCTTGATAGCTTTGTCAAGATTCGTGTCCTCCGACTGGCTTCCCGTGCGGCAAGCATCCAGATAAGCTATGAGACTAGCTAGCCCATAGTTTTCGAGTAAGTAGTAGACGACCTTTGCTCGGTCCTCCGCTTCTCTCGTTGGCGTTAGAGGGACGAGCCCAAAGCGGACAGGCAGCAATCTTCTGATGAATCCTTGAAGCTGCTCAACGACAAAGGTGAGATCTTCCGCTTTGGTGAAGTCGACAGGTGAGACTAAATTAAATATGTCCTTGCGAATCGGAGGAACTTGCCCAGGGTAAGTCCTTTGCATGAGCTGCAACAGTGTTAGTCGCTTGTAAATATTCCTTCCATTACTTTATGGGTACTCACGGACATGAGACTGCTAGGATAATCAGCATATCGCTTGTCTTTCTCAATGTTGTTCAGCCAGATGATTACTCGACCTTCCTCAATTTCATCACGCCAGTTGAACCTGCGAGGCTCATCGTCGGACTTAGCCAGTGTCACCTCGCGGTTACCTAGCAAAGACACGGCCTCCTTTCCGCTCAAACCAAGATCGGTCACGCCCTCGATGAGTTTCCTTTCCCGTCGAATGCTATCCACAAGAGTAAACGGGTCGATTTGTCGCTCGATCAGTTGAACACCATTCATCCAGAGGACGTTCATTCCAACTGGAACACTCGGACCTCTTTGACGATGCTCCGTAACGAATGCATCCGAAGCGTTGTGGGCAGCGACAGAGGCGGAGTACTTGGGAAAGTCCTGGGTCAACTTGATCAGGGTTTGAAAAGGATCCTCGCTCTGCATGATAAAGGAACCAGCCTTAAGCCCCAAGGAAGATAATTCGGAGCTCGATAGCGGCTTCAGATCTGTGACTTCTTCCTCTCCGTCGAGCATTACCTCGGTAGGCATGGTTTCGGCGGCTGAACTGGCTCCAGCTTCAGACTCGCGATCGTCAATAACGATATAGTCTGTTCGTTTCAATTGAAGCTCTACTCCGTACCCACTGACCGGCAGGGGCTCCCGTTCTACAGCTTGGTTGATACGATATCGCAATCGGTAAGACATCTCTCCTTTTCGAGCCATCTCTGCCAAAGACTTATGGAAAGCACCGAATCCGGGCTTCGTGATGTCGGCATACAAAATCGCCTCTGAACCAGCACCCAAGGTACGGTCGAAAGGAAGCGATCGCAATTGCTGGTCCCCTGGGACATTCCCTTCAACATGGGAAAGTGAAGCAGAACAGTACCGCTTCCCACTGAGGAGCACCCACTCAGCGCAGTCGTCTTTTGCTTCCCCAAGAGAGGGCGCCACGGCTGTATCATAGTATTGGTAGTGCGCCTCGATCCTCGGCGCTGCTGATCTCATGGAGAGAGCAAGTTTGAAGGTTGATAAGGCCTCGGGGGCAACCATATGGCCATCTTGTTTTAGAACTTCGAGAAATTTCTCGTACAGGTCCTTATCCGTCTTCGCATTTGCAAACGCACCATTGGCGATTCGATCGAGGAGCGGGAAGTACGACGTCGCATTCTCTCCGGCAGCGGTTTCTCTAGGAGTAGTTTAGCTGCCATGTATTTCAGGATCTATGTGATGTATGATGACCTACAAGAGCTCAACAAGGTATGGAGGAGCTGGGAAGGCTGCTTTCATAGCAACATTGACAGAGGGCCCAGCCGCCGCATAGCTAGAGTTCAAGAAAGCTACTAGGAAAGCGACAGCAATGCCACAAGGCAATTTGAAGAGGCGCATTATGCTACCTGCGCAACACGTAGGTCGTAGAGGAAGATGTTAGACAAGTGGTCGGAGGGCCAAGGCAAGAGACGAATGGCTCCGTCGCAAGCTCGAGCATGCGGCAGAGCTCCGAACTAAGAAGGAGAGACTACGGTATCATACGCGGTGAATGTAAGAAGTCTATTGTGAATCCATCGTTACCTACCTAGGTACCTAAAGTATGCAAAGCCGAGACAAAATGGCAAAGTGGCTTTTTCGTTTGAACATACTATGTAGAAAGCTACCTAGGTACCCGTGTCGGTGTAACGGTGTAACGGTGAACGAATCGAATAAATTCAATTGAACACCTAAACGAAGAATCCGGCTACAGCCAATAAGATGCGGTAAAACTTTCGGATATCTAAGGGATAGCCAATGAGAGGCGACAATGAAGCTGTCAGGGGCTGACGATAGCATCGATACATGTAGTAAATGGTTGACGGTGCAGGGTGTAGCTGTGTTGGAGAACTGCCCCGCCATGCTAGTACTTGTACTTTCTGGTAGCGCTCCGGCTCACCACGGACCGGCGTACTCTGTACCTCAGCTAGAATTTGTGGATTATGGTTATTCCGGTACGGCACAATCAGGACAGCTGGAAACCTTAGCCTGGGCACTGGCCGAAGGCCAAGCGTGGAACTGAGCACTAGGAAATAATCCACCGTCACTTTTGGGGACACGAATTGACTTACTTGGATGTACTCTAATAACGATCCCAAAGAAGAGCAAAGAGTTGGCGTCAAGACAACACTTTGTTCTTTGTTAGAGCCTCATAGCTCACTCCTCCGCAGTCACAAACACATACCCGACTCGTCTACCAATTCCAATAACCACCGACACTTGGCGCAGCCTTCTTTGCTATTCATGACCCAAGCTTAGGGGCTTCCTGCTGCCTCTATCCGTCCTCACAATGCAGGCCTCTTCAGGAATGTTAACAAAGGTATATACCTTCCGACTATATCTATCGTACCGGTCGCATATCTCTAAAACATCTGCTAATGCTCGTTGTAGTTCGAGTCCAAGTCTTCGAGAGCGAAAGGCATTGCCTTTCACCCAAAAAGGTCCAGATCCCCCTTCGACATATCGCCTAATCGTTACCGCTGTTCCTTGCTAACCCTTACTCAACTAGACCATGGATTCTCGTGTCCCTACACTCCTCTACTATCCAACTATGGGACTACCGCATGGGAACCCTCATTGATCGTTTCGAAGAACATGATGGGCCTGTTCGAGGCATTGATTTCCACAAAACACAACCCCTCTTCGTTTCGGGAGGCGACGACTACAAGATCAAGGTCTGGTCTTATCAGACAAGGCGATGCTTGTTTACCCTGAACGGACATCTTGATTATGTGCGGACCGTTTTCTTCCACCACGAATTGCCTTGGATCATTTCCGCCTCCGACGACCAGACGATTCGCATATGGAACTGGCAGAATCGCTCTCTAAGTATGGACTGTCGCTGAAGAACGTTAATTAGTCAATGCATGCTAATGGCTGATCTAGTCTGTACCATGACTGGCCATAACCACTATGTAATGTGCGCACAGTTCCATCCCAAGGACGACCTTGTGGTATCCGCCTCCCTCGACCAGTCCGTCCGGGTTTGGGATATTTCTGGCTTGCGAAAGAAGCATTCCGCTCCGACCTCTATGTCTTTCGAAGACCAGGTTGCTCGATCGAACGCCCAACAAACAGACATGTTCGGTAACACCGACGCGATGGTGAAATTTGTACTTGAGGGTCATGATCGAGGAGTTAATTGGGTCTCCTTCCATCCTACAGCTCCTCATATCGTCTCGGCTGGCGACGACCGTTTGATAAAGCTGTGGCGATTCAGCGAAACCAAGGCTTGGGAAGTAGATACTTGCCGTGGCCACTTCCAGAATGCCTCCGGCTGCTTGTTCCACCCTCACCAGGACCTGATCTTATCATGCGGCGAAGACAAGACGATTCGAGTGTGGGATTCGCAAAAGCGCACGGCCGTTCAGTCGTTCAAGAGGGAAAATGATCGATTTTGGGTTATTGCGGCGCATCCCGAGATCAATCTGTTCGCGGCTGGTCACGACAACGGTGTTATGGTCTTCAAGCTAGAACGAGAACGTCCCGCTTCTACTGTCCACCAGAACACGCTCTTCTTCATCACCAAAGAGAAGCACGTCCGTTCGTACGACTTCCAGAAGAATGCCGAAAGCCCGACTCTACTGTCCCTGAAGCGACTGGGTAGTGCCTGGGTCCCTCCTCGAACACTGTCCTACAACCCGGCCGAGCGCTCCGTTCTCGTTACGTCGCCTTCTGAAGGTGGTTCATACGAACTAATCAACTTACCTCGGGATGGCTCTGGTGCACTGGATGCGACAGATTCGAAGCGTGGCCAAGGAAATTCGGCAATCTTTGTGGCTCGAAACCGGTTTGCTGTTCTTAACACTACCACACAGACAGTCGACATCAAGGATTTATCCAACAATACGGCAAGATCTTTCAAACCTCCGGTCGGAACCACCGACATCTACTTTGGCGGTACTGGAAATCTACTCATCATCACCCCTACGGCCGTCCACCTCTATGACATCCAACAGAAGAAGAGCGTAGCTGAGTTGTCTGTAAACGGTGTCAAATATGTTGTGTGGTCCAACGACGGTCTTCACGCGGCGCTCTTGAGTAAACACAATGTCACCATTGTGACCAAGACGCTTGAACAGGTAAGCACTCTGCACGAGACCATTCGAATCAAGAGCGCAACCTGGGACGATGCGGGAGTATTACTGTACTCTACGTTGAACCACGTCAAGTATACCCTTATGAACGGCGACAACGGTATTGTTCGGACTCTTGATCAAACGGTATACCTAGTGAGAGTCAAGGGCCGAAATGTCTACTGTCTGGACCGTGCGGCTAAGCCTAAAGTCCTTCACATCGACCCGACTGAATACCGCTTCAAGTTGTCTCTTGTCAAACGCAACTACGAGGAGATGCTTCACATCATACGTACTTCGAGTCTGGTCGGCCAGTCAATCATTTCATATCTCCAGAAGAAAGGATACCCCGAGATCGCATTGCAATTTGTGCAAGACCCGACTACGCGTTTCGAGCTGGCTATAGAATGTGGCAACCTCGATGTGGCCGTAGAGATGGCCAAGGAACTAGACCGACCTAAGCTTTGGCAGAGGCTGGGAACTGAAGCTTTAGCTCATGGAAACCATCAAGTTGTTGAAATGGCCTATCAAAAGCTTAAGCAGTTTGATAAGCTCTCATTCTTATACCTTTCAACCGGTGACCACTCGAAGCTGGCGAGGATGGCCAAGATCGCCGAGCACCGAGGCGACTTTACGGCGCGGTTCCAAAATGCATTATATTTGGGTGAAGTCGAGGATAGGATACAGATGTTGAAGGAAATTGACTTGTGTGAGTACTACCCCGAATACATCCCAGCGCGTTATGGCTGACTGACACATCTATAGTTCCCCTGGCATACATGACTGCTAAAGCTCACGGTCTTGAGGAGGAGTGCCAGTCAATCTTGGAGGCTACTGGTATTACTGAAGATCAGCTAACACTGCCTGGCTTTGGCGGAAATCTTGCTCCTCCGAAACCCGTTGTGCCAACTTACAAGGCCAACTGGCCTACCAAGGCCACCTCGCAATCCTTCTTTGAGAAGGCTCTTGCCAGCCAGTTAGAAGGAATAACCCTCGAGGACGAACCTTCAGCCGCTGCCAACGGGCTTGACTTAAATGAGGATGCCGACGAGGATGTCGCTGCCAAGAGAAATGGTGTTTTAGAAGCGGAAGACGACGAGGATGCTGCCGGCTGGGATCTGGGCGACGATATCGTCCCCGAAGCCGAGAGCGATTTTGTTAACGTTGAGAGCACGGATGCTGGAGGCGCTGGAAGTAGCGAAGCTGATCTATGGGCCCGTAACTCGCCATTGGCTGCAGATCATATTGCTGCTGGTTCGTTTGAATCAGCTATGAATCTCCTGAATAGGCAAGTTGGTGCAGTCAACTTTGCGCCGCTCAAGCCACGTTTCCTGGAGATTTACTCGGCATCCAAGACCTTCCTACCTGCGTCCGCTGGGTTACCACCTCTAACTAATTATGTCCGCCGGACTCTAGATGAGACAGATCCTCGCAAGGTTCTCCCCCTTATCCCCCGAGATATTGAACATCTTGCGACCAACGATCTTCACAAGGGATACGACTCTATGAAGGCCAACAAACTTGAGCAGGGTGTGCAGATATTCAAGAGTATCTTACATGCCATGCTGGCGAACACTGTTTCAAGCGAAAGCGAAGTAGCGGAAGCCAAGAAACTTATCACTTCAGCAAGCGAATACGCTATCGCCATGTCGATCGAGCTTGCGCGGAGAAAGCTGGGTGCACAGGACGTCGTCAATGGCAACCCTGCGCTCCTCAAGCGAAGTCTTGAGTTGTCGGCATACTTCACGATCCCTAAGATCGAGGTACCACATAGGCAACTCGCTCTCCTAAACGCTATGAACTTGGCGTCAAGGAGCAAAAACTATAGCTCGGCGTTGAGCTTCGCGAATCGTATTCTGGCCAACGGCGGTGCCAGCAAAATCTTGGAGAGTGTAAGTATCTGCAGGTTTCCAACTGCGTAGTTCATGGGCTAACCAAGTCGAATAGGCACGGAGGATAAAGGCGCAATGCGAGCGCAATCCGCACGATGCGGTAGAGATCGAATATGACCAGTTCGCTGAGTTTGAGATCTGTGCGGCCAGCCATACCCCTATCTACAGCGGCACCGCCTACGAAGAGTGCGCGTTCGACGGGTCCAAGTACCACACTAAATATAAGGGTGCCGTCTGCGCCGTCTGCGAGGTTTGCGAGGTCGGAAAGCACGGTAGCGGACTCAAGCTCTTTGCTTAGAGGCAATGGAATTTCAGGAGTACCACCCCCCCTTACTGAGTGGTTAATACTTGGTGGATTTTCGATGGTTGACAGGAGAAAACTGCTGCTGCTGTCGTCGGGCGCATCCGGGGTGAAGGGAGAGAGTCGTATTAGAAAGAAAGCCTGGGAGACACGGTGGAGTTGTCTGAAATCAATCTGGTCATGTCGTGGATGCAAAGTAAATACTGCTATTGAGGAATAAAACGATTGATGCCTTTTTAATGCAAGAAGTTCTCAACATCACAATATATTATTATTGTGATACAAATTGGGTTGCTGAAGTGGCTGTTAGCTCTAACCTCGCGATCAACTTCTTCGCTAATGTTCGACCTGGAACCTATACTTCTGGTTCTGTTGGTTGCAATGTAGATACCTAGGTAGTTACCACAAGCAAGAACCGTTAACATTAAGCAGAAAAAGACTCCTTTGATGATGACTCCCAAACGCCAACATGCTGAAGAGTCTACTCTTGCTCAATTTCGTATTTTTGTTTATTCGTACAGAAGCCCCGCAAGTTCCTGGCCACTTTCTAAAGCTAATTCCCGCGGGCCTAGTCCTGTTCCCTCAAGTACGGAGTAAGTAGTATGAATTGGCTCGAGCTTCCCTTTTGGGCGTCGCCTCAAGCCATGGGGACCCTGACGACTTTGGCCCAACTGCTGCTCCATCGAACCTTTTCTCGTCCTTGACCCAGTTCAGTCCACGTCCAAACCGAACCTTTCATCTCAGCCGAACCACCCTAGACCCCATAAAGCTTAAACAATAGTCTCGAGCTCGCGGGCGTAGCCGAGCGCGTTCTCGATGATCATCTGGCTGAATTCCTGCTCGTCCTCGTCCTCGTTGTCGAGGACCAGCTCATCGCCATCGAGGGTGGAGGCGGACGTGGGGAAGTAGATGTGGCCGTCGCGGACGGTCCACCCCCGCTGCCGCGCGAAGTCGACGACGGCGCCCTCGGAGTCGAGGAACAGTAGCGACTTGGTGCTGGACAGCGGCAGCGACGGGTACGCGCGTTCGCTGCTGCTGGCGATCTCGGAGCGGATTTGGGACGTTAGGATCTATAGAGTAGTCGGTTTAGTTTGCTTGTCTCGGAAGGGATACTTGGTTCGCAGAAGAGATGCACATATATACACGCGAGGGAGAGAAACATGGAAGCTTACCTCGGAAAAGACACCGTACTCCTCGCTTGGTACCTCGCGGCTCTTCATGGCCTTCCATACACGGTCGTAGCTTCCCTCCATGAGCCAGCGCTCGAGTTTGATGGGGTAGCTTAGGAAGCGGTCGGCCTCGATCTCGCCGCTGCCGCTGCTCGCATCTAGCTGGGCGCGGGTGCCGAGGGTCTCGAGCTCCGAGTGAAACTCGGCATACCGACCCTGCGTCAAAAGTAGGAGCAGGTACAGGCCGGTGACTTTGTTGCGCTCCGCGGTGGAGGGCTGTAGCGACGTGGAAGGGAGCTCGTAGTACGGCTGTAGCTGTGCTACGTACCGCGTGAAGGCCTCGGGCTTCTTGGCCCGGATGCTGAATAATGCACCCTGCTCGTACACGTCCCGCGCCAACGCCAGGTGCGTCGCCGGCGTGCTGGGACCGGGTGTGGCGGCCTTGAGGGAGAGAAGAGCGATCTTGGCCTTCTTTAGTTGCGTCTGGGCGTCTGTGTACGGTAGCGCCGGATTCGAGCGCAGCTTGTTGAGGATTTGTTGGAGGGCTTGTTCGGCCATGTCGGCGGCGGAGGGTAGTGTTGGGGTATGGATCGGTGTCGATACCGGTGACGATGAGGAAGCGAACGGTAGTGATGAAGGAGCGGCTACGTTGATGTCGGGACTGGGCTTCGTCTCCGTCAACGGCGAAGACGGTCTCTCTTGGGATTTTGCGGGGGCGGATTCAGATGTTATTTCCCTTGGTAGCTGTAAGGGATGGATCGTAGATGACGATTTGTTAACAATTGGGCGTGATTTAGGCGGTTCGGTTGGTTTTGGCTCGGGTAGTTTTGGCTCGCTGGTACGAAGGCAAGGCAAGCAGCTGCAGGCTGAGAGGCTGACGAACGAGAACAGTGTGGACCCACTCCGTCTCGGTGTTGGAGCTTGCTGCCACAGGTGGCTTGAGCTCTCTGTGGCGGGGCGATCTTGTAGAGCTTGTAGAGTAGGAGTGGACATCTTCATCTTTTTCAGCATTAACAATAGCACATTCATCATTGCATTACCATTCGTAAATCAATAGTATTATGTAGGTAGAAAAGCATCTCGAGTTGCACATTGCAATATACCCATTCTGGGACCACGGTTCGGCACTCTGCGTTTCGTTTCTCTTATTCCATACGAAACCTCAAGCTTATGAGCTTATCTACCTACCTTTTATACGGGCAGTTAGTGAGTCGTCAGTTGACGATATCGTCCACAAGGTGGCGGTCACATGCTGCCCCTCGGCCCTATCTGAATGGCCCTGCCAGCGCGCTGTCCAGAGGACTAATCAGCAGTCTCTCTAAAAGCCTACCTAGTATACACGTCGCACATCAGGTGTATCCACGTTCCACTGCGCCGTGTTCCGCAGTGTGCTCTAAGCTCGAATTTGAGCTGCTCTGTAGGGTGACAGCGTCCTTGTGCTGTCCTCGTCTGGTATACCCAACATATGTGCTCCGTGCCGCCCCACCAATATTAGCCTTCTGCCCCTCTTTCGTGGCTGGATTGTGCAATGAAACATCAGGAGCTGTCTAGATCACATCGTTCCAGGTAGACGGGATGTAAGTCTCGCGAGATCTACACTATATGATTTGTCTGTCATTTTGCAGCAAGCCGATGTTCCGTGCGCCTTCCTTGATTCTATTATACGCTTGTATACATAGTCTTGATAACAACTAGTACCTTAGGTATATGTAGGTATTCGCTTTAGCCTGGCGATATCCTTCTCGCCCACGCGCTAGGAAATCCAGAAATGCAACTATTGAGGCTACTGTACTATCTAAATTCAGCTGCGGGAAGGATGTTACTCCTAGATCGTGTTGTGCTGCCGGCCCCGAAAATAGTAACACAATGAGGCTGTGGCAAGTACCTAGTCCAAGCTTGTCTTCCCCGTCTTCCCGTACTCAGTCAACACTAGTAAGTGATAACGATTATGATCATAAGGTTCCAGGAGTATGTATGCCATGACTGGGCTGTCAGGACTAGGCTGAAATTAATGGTCTTAAATCCATTCCTTTCCCATATGCCATCTTCTAGAAGGACAAATACCTACCTAGGTAACCCCTTTATCTTAACGCCCCGTTGTTCCTTAGGCAGCGGATGTCTAGCACCTATTTCATATAACAACTTCTAGGGTATAAAGGGGACTCGGTGAAATCAGATGATAAAGATACGTGATACTACCAATGTTAAGCTCGAGTAAGCAGAGTAAGCGTCGAGAGAGGTGCTCTCATATACCTTCGTGTTCCACGTCCTTCGTCCAACTACTAGCATGTTGTGACTCTTCCCGATCTAATTCCTGTCGTCGTATAAAAAACACAACACTCTTCAACATCTACCAGGATCCCGGTTGATTAGGTCAGACGAGATCACTGTACACCGCGGAATATGATGACGCAGGGCTCGGTAGTTTACGCGCGGCCTCAATCACCAACTTTCGAATATGCAGTCTAGAAATGGCATAGGTGAGCAAGCAAATCTCTTCTTTTCATTTGATATCCCCATATCCCCACGCATTGCATGAGTTCCATACAGCTATGGCCAGGCCTTGGAATACCTATGATCTACTGGACATACTATGGATAGTGCCGTTGGAGCCCGAGATCCGACTTTAGCTTCCGGGATCGAACTTTCGCATCTGTGTCGTATGGACACCCTTTCTCCGGGTTAGGGGTCGGGGTGTCGATCATGCAGGGACCTTTACGCTTTGCAAAAAGAACACGAGCTGTTAAGAAACATTACCCCTGAAAATTCCGGAAACTCCCGCAGGATGGGATATGTATAGAACATCTAGAGGTTAGAGGTTATTTTGATTGGGGAGGATGGTCCAAAAGATGAAAGGAAGAAAGAATACGCGCTATGCTTTCTCGTGGACTTGCGCTTACGACAGCGACAGCGGACTTACACCGGGTGCGGGTACCTATGAGATTAACCTAGGTATCTAATGGGCGTTAATTCGCTCCCCTGAAGAAGCTCATAATAGCGGATATTAAGGATAGCTAGCGGGCCTTAGGCGAGTGGCTTAGCATCCCCACACACTCGGCACAGCAACAGGTCTGCAGTCTGCAGTCTGCACTGCAGGTGTAAGAGCGCAGGCATGCGTGGTGGCTAACACCTGGGCAGTCATGACAATCTACCAGTCTACCAGTCTACCAGTCAGATATTTCCATCAACCCCTCCCCTGCCCCTCAGTACCTAATAATGTACGCCCAGCACGAGAGGTGCTTCTGAAACGTCACCTTGAGACCAAACCCCTTTACCTTAGGTACCTAAGGTAGAGGAAACTGACAGTTTGTTTTCCTCTTTTTGCCCTGTCGCAGAGAATAAGAGTCCTCGGACGGTTCGTGACATCAACCGCTACCGCTACCGCTATCCCTGGACCCTTAAAGATTCGGCCTTGTTCTTAACGCCCCGGGCCCCTTCAAGATCAGATCAGCAACGAGCGACAGGACCAAGACACGACGCAGGACGCAGGACGCAGGACGCAGCTGAAGTTGGCAAAACGGACCCCACCAGACCAGCCCAGCATAACTACTCCCTATTACTTACATACGCCGGTCCATAGCAAGGACTGGCAGACTGGGTTGACCATTGGCTCGCAAACGGCAGGCTGACCAAGTGCTTTTTTCTTAATTTTATGCAGGTGCTCGCCAGCCGCAGACAGAAGACTTCGAAATGCCCAACTTTGGAGCAACATTCTACCCCGGGGGTACGGACGACTACTACATGCCACCCGAAGTAGTGGCGCCATCACCACAAAGGTGAGTTTGCCTTGCGAGATGAGTAGATGAGATTAGTTTCCAGAACTAAGGGACATTTGGTACCTTTAGTACTCTTAGACTCTATAAACTAGCAAATCCGTTTCTTTGATCTTTACCGCTAACCACGGACCACTCACACGTAAACAGGGTAATGCCAGAAGTCCCCGAAAACATGCAGCAAGGCGTCCAGCGGATGGAACTAGAAGCCCGCTCGATAGAGCCGAGACACCCTGCTTCACAAGCGACCGGAGCCGCAACGCCACATACTCGCGATCCCTCCCTATTGAACACCCGCGGCACCAGCTTTGGGCAGCAATACCGGAACCCCGCCGCTGGCTACAGTCCCGCATCCAACTTCAACGGATCCAACTACAGCCCTTTCCAAGAGACCCAAGAACGCAGCCCCCAGTTCGAGAGGAATCTTCGAGACATGCGCGAATTACCTAGTTTTTCTCCATTTCCCAAAGTCCAAGGAGAACACATCCCCCAGAGCGATGACGAAAAGGAAGCGGTGCTGGCCGAGAGCCGCCAGCATGTCCTTCATTCCAACGACCCCGACATGCAGATCTGCTGGGCTCGCGATGTCCTTTCGTACGTCGAGATAGCCGCCGAGGCTGCCATTCGGGAGGAGGAGGCTGCGCGCAAACCCAGCGATCGAGAACCACTGCAACGAATAGCGACACCCAAGATTGAGCATGAGCTACGGACTGATGCCATCAACATAGTGACGTATCTTGCAGATCAGGGCCACCCCGAAGCACTATTTATTAGAGGCAAATGGCTAGAGTTTGGCAAATTTGGCAAGCGACAGGATAAGAAGGAGGCTTACACGTGTTACTCATCCGCCGCACAATCGGGCTGGGGCCGTGCCGACTATCGCATCGGCATGCTCTACGAGAATTCGAACGACATAGAAAAAGCTATGCGGCATTACCAGCTGGGCTTGGCTGCCAATGACTCGGCTGCGGCGTATCGACTAGGCATGATTCACCTCATGGGGCAGCAGGGCCAAGCAAGAGATATTAAGAAAGGTTTGGACTTGATACATTCCGCCGCCGAAACGGCCGACGAAGATGCGCCCCAGGGTGCGTTTGTCTACGGCATGCTCATAGCGAGAGACCTGCCTGATGTCAGCATTCCCGAGGGGGCTTTGCCGTATGACGTTGCCGAGGCTCGACGATACATCGAAATGGCTGCTTACCTCGGGTTTGCCAAGGCGCAGTTGAAGATGGGACAAGCATACGAGTTGTGTCAGATCGGGTGCGACTTCAACCCGGCCCTTTCGTTACACTATTACGGCCTAGCTGCCAAGCAAGGCCAACCCGAGGCGTGCCTAGGTGTTAGTAGATGGTTCTTGTTTGGATACGAAGGCACCTTCAGCAAAAATGAAAGCCTCGCTTTCAAATATGCTCAACTGGCAGCCAAGGCCAAATTACCAACCGGTGAATTCGCTATGGGCTATTACCACGAAATAGGAATATCGGTTGAGAAAAACCTGCGGGAGGCACGAAAATGGTACAAACTGGCTGCGGAACATGGCAATAAGGATGCCATAGGACGGTTGGAGAGTCTGTCACAATCTAAGACATTGTCGAAGAAAGACCACGAAACCACGGCCTTAGGAAGGATTAAGTCGAAGCATGGATCTCAAAGAGGCCAAAGGCCGGAACGGTTCAAGCAGACGAACAACCCCATGCCGGCTGTGACTGAAGACCAGAACTCGCCTAGAGTATCTCCTCTCCCGTCTCCTAGGAATCCAAACTTTAACCATGCCGACATGCCCGATCCTTCTCGACTTGCCATTGGCGGCGGCAACCGACCGCCGGCTTTTACAGTCAACCTTCCTGACCGGCCGAAGTCGGCAGTCCCATACCCTGAAGATGATAGGCCGGCAGCTCTATCTTTGAGGCCGAAGTCCACTGCGCCATACCCCGAAGATGATAGCATAGGCTCCAAGCCGCAGTTATCGCCTCATTATAACCCTGGTATCCGGCCGTCTAACGGTCCGGTCTCAGATCGCCCGGGGAGTTCCTTCGGGATCCGTACTGGCAATGACATGCGCCTACCCCCGTCTGCATCTGCGGGCCAGCTTCCCATTCCACCAGCTGGTATGGATCCGAATCGGGGTCGCCCAGGTTCTGCTGGTTGGGCACCACAGGTACCAGCGGGCTACCGGCAACCTAGCCCCGGGCCCAGAGGCCCAGGAGGCCCAGGAGGTCCAGGAGGTCCAGGTCGTTCTATGACAGGACAATACGATCAGCGTCCACCCCCCACTGGTTATGACCAACGACCTGGATCGGGACCTGCTGCACAGAATCCTGGCCCCAACCGCCTGACGAAACAAGGCCCCACGAAGCCAGGCCCAGCGCCCGGTCAGTTCCCGGTGGCTGGCTACGGACACAGAGAGTCATCGTTACCGCCATCGCATGCCCCCGGCCCGCGAATTTCAACGGGCGCTTATGATCATCCGGGGCGTGCATCACCGGGAATGGCCTCTCCAACTATGAGCGGTGGAATCGGGCCTCGCGCTGGGGCTACGCCGATGGGAGGCTTGCCTCAAGGTGGACCTGGCGGCGCCAGGGTGTCAAGTGCCGGCCGGCCTGTCATACCAAACAAGGAGCGCCCTGTTGCAGCTGAGCACATGGGCCGCTCCAGCGCGCCACCGCAGCAGGCCCGGCCAGCGGTCACGAGCCCCCCACCGACGGCCAGTACACCGGGCTCAACGGCATCTGCTCCGGTGAAGCCTGTGGCTAAGCAAAGTCAAGGCCCTGCTACCTTTGAAGCGATGGGCATCCCACCGGGGAAGTCTGACGATGACTGCGTAAGTTTCACTCCCCTACCCTTGCCAACCCATGAGAACTCGTGCTAATTATCTCGATTGTAGATTGTCATGTAACGGTCGAGGCACAATACTCCTGACATAGGTTTGTTGCGGCTTTCTCACTCATCACTATGATACCACTTTGTTAGAAAAAGCCCACGAGGAATGAGACGAGTTTCATAAACACTTTTTTAAAAAAACGATGCGATGGGAAAGTGGATATGGCGTGGGCATTGGCTGGGCCAAACTGATTTGTGTCAAGCAAGCAAAGCGCTATATGGGCGGAAGATTTGCCACATGAAGGGTATGGTACCAGTTTGAGGCGCTGCAATTGTAGGTAGGACCTATGGATAAAGTACCTGGTACCTAAGAAGGCAGCATATAAAAAAACACTTTCTCGTACATGGGATAGATATCTACCGAAGCCAATGACAATGACAAAATGGTATATTGTGTATATGTATCAGTCACTCGAATCTATGAGTTGAAGCTTGTTCACACGACCATATCGAAGATTAGGAAAGGGGGAAACTCAAAATGACAAGGGACTAATACTACTGTCAGATGTCTGAATGGCGAATTTCACAAATTTCACAAAAGCACCTTTCATACGGTTCACGTAACTCGGGTTATCGACATGAGTACCTAAGGTATAGGGGATCAGCAACGATTACCAGTCAACCTGACGACGTAATGACGTCAAACAACGTCTCCGATGAGGCCAACGACCAACCTCGAGATATCGCGCTGGGAATATATAAGCTCAACTGCTAGTTTCTTCCCTCAGTTCAAGACTCACAGGATCTCTTAGAACGCAATTAGTTATTACATCTGGGCAACTTCATTCAAACGTGAAACCCATCTGTTCCAACCAGTCCAAAACTAGCAACTGCCAAGTAGCCGAAAAGGGGAAACGATGCCGTCCTCCCAAGTCAAAGACAAGCAGGGCCAAACCATCCACGAAGGCGACGCGGTGTGGACCAAGGCCCGCGGCGGCCGGCACGAAGGCGATGTCCACCGCGTGGTCGAGTCCGCCAACGAAGCTAGGGAGGCAGGTGTCAAGAATCCGCCCAAGGTAAGCAAGTACCTGTTCCATTCTCCGACCCCTTTTAAGGTTGGCAGCATAGAGTAGCTCTTACTGGTGAGATACTGATGGTCCCTTAGGTGCTCTTTGTATGTAACATCCAGGGTTCCTCATTCACTTTTCCAGTCTTCTTTCTGCTCGCTTGAGAGTTCTCAGCCAATTCCCTTCCTAAACAAGTAGCAATTGACTCCTGTTGTTATAGACGGATCAGCATGGCCATGATGTTGCGCACAACCCTGGGACGCTTGAGCACAAGTAAACCGGCCTTGGAAATTAATGGAAGTGGGATGGGAGAAAGGTTCAATGTTATGGATCCGATCAGTGAGAATCGGTTGGCATGAACACTGCCATAGCAGAGGCGTGGAAGTGAGGCTGTCTAGTATTGGGAGCAAAACGGTGAATCTCAATTCATTAAGCCTAATCCTGTTGAAGCGCCATACAGGTATCGCCATGCAGCAAATGTAGTATATAACATGAAGCCAGAATTTATCAGCAATCCGCTTAACGCCGTTGCAAATGCTATGAGCCCATCTGATCCCGTCCCATCCCACCTCATACTCGTAATTTATAAGCAACACATGTCTACGATGAGAAATCATACCCCCCCCCCCCCCTCTTTCCTAACCCATGCAGATCGTAAGGCTCTAATGCGAGATATACTGGAACACGGCCGAAACCTCGCTCTCACCGCACTCCTGGCGCAGTAGCAAATCTTGTATGGGCGTCAAGTCTTTATTGGCGAAATGATTCCAGGTACTCGTATCGCCGTACAGCAGAGCTGGTGCCTTGATGTACTGCTTGCCGTCGGGCTTGCACCGCTTACACTTGAACGTGTCATGCGTGTCACTGCGCGTATCGCCTCTGTACTGGAATAGCTCGCGGAGGCTGTCCAGCGAGAAGTGACGCTCCACGTCTTCTGCGGAATCGACGACGCACGATGACAGACTCTGCTTGTGGCTCTGGCGCTGGAAAATCTTCTCCTCGATGGTGCCCGTCGCGATGAACCGGTACACGAAGCAGTCCTTCTTCTGTCCGTCACGCCATACTCGCGCCAGCGCCTGCTGGTCGGCTGCCGGGTTCCAGTCAGGGTCGAACAGGACGAGACGGTTGGCGCCGATCAGGTTCAAACCGCAACCGCCGGCCTTACTCGAAAGTAAAAACACGAACTCGTTACCCTCGGGGTCATTAAAGCGGTCTACTAGTTTCTGTCTCTTGTTCACGTTCATGGTGCCGTCGAGTCGCAAGTGGCCGTACCCGCGGTGTCGGCACAGCTGCCCGAATAGGTCGAGTGTCGACGTGTAGTTGCTGATCAGCACGATCTTGTCGTTGGTGTCCTGTCGTATGCGCGCTAGCATTCGATCTAGCACCTGCATCTTGCCCGAATACCACGGCTTGACGTCACGGTCGCGGCCACGCGATTCTTTCGGCTGGTAGTCCTCAGGCCAAAACTCTTCGCAGCCCGGCAGGTCTTCCGTCAGGTTGAGTAGATCGGGATGATTGCATAGCTTCTTGAGGAGCGTGATGGCCTTGAGAGGCTGGCTTCCCTTGCCACGCAAAAGTGCCTGGATATCTGGACTCTTGATGAAGTAGTTGTAAAGATCCAGTTGGAATGGAGCCAGGTTACAAAATACGACATGCTCATATTTAACGGGAAGATACTTCGACAGGATATCGTTTGTGCGTCGGATAATGAATTTGTTGACGGTGCCGAGCAATTCGCCTAGACATTCGTCTCCCTTCTTGCGGTCATGTTCACTTGCGTCCGCATCTCGACCTCGTAGAATGGGCAGCTCGAATCGCTTCCGGAATTCGAGTCGGTTACCAAGCAAACCGGGGTTGGCAAAGCTAATTAGAGAGAAATACTCGGATAGATCATTCTGGATGGGTGTGCCGGAAAGAATCACTCGTCTCGTGACCTTGAGATTGTTCAAGGCAGTGAAGGTTTGACTGTCTCCGTTCTTCAGTCGATGGCCCTCGTCGCACAACATCAGTCCGATCTGGGTGTTCTTAAGCTCCTCCACATTCAATCGGAGTGTTTCGTACGAGACTATAATGACTGGTCGAGTAACGGCGCGACCGGACGCGATGGCCCATTGGCGCAGCTGTCTAGTTAGCTCCTCCTTGGATGCCTTGCCGTCGATCGCGAAGGGGGTTATGGCATCCGCACCAAGCCACTTGACGAGTTCATTAGCCCAATTGCGGACCAAACTGGACGGGCAGGCAACGATGGCTTTCTGGATGGTCGACTTGCCGGCGTCCGGCGATTGCTTGAGGAGAGTCCATAGCAGCGTAATGCATTGTAACGTCTTTCCTAGACCCATTTCGTCGGCCATAATACAGCCATTGGCCTTCTCATCGATCATACCCGTGACACATTTGTACATGAACTTGACACCCTCAATCTGATGTGGTCGTAGTACCTTAGCGAGTCTTGGATCGATGACGACTGGAACTCTCGGGTGCTCGTTTTCGACCTTCTTCCTAATACCGAGGATTTCCGCCAAGCTCTTATGAACCAGGGGCGCGTCTATCACTTCCTTAGGTCTATCGTTGGACTCATCTTCTTTCGGCGTACTAGCAGTCTTCGGCTTGTCGTCGACAGTAGGATCGTGTAGAACTATCGCGAATTCTCCGCTGGGGTCGTGCAGGGGCTTCGCTACGAACACGGCACCTTGCCGCAGGCCGAGAGTGGGAGGCGGCCTATTGGGGTTGTACGCCGCGCTGTCCTTGTTGATCAAAGGTACGGCGAATGCTTTCCTAAAGACCTTGACCTTATCCTTTGCCTGGAAGACAGGAAATCGGTTTACATCTCGGTTTGCTAAAGCTAAGCGATCTTGGTTTGTATAAGGCTTGTCTTCCGAGTCATCGCCGCCGGCACCTTTGTAGTCGACCTTTCTTCGTTTACGAGTAGGGCGATCCGTAGCTGGAGTTCGTGTGGCAGAGCCAGGGCACTTGAATGGCTTAAAAAGCTGATCTACGGACTTCTGCGAATGAAGCCGTTTTCCCGGGGCATTGTTCGGCTTGGCCAAAGGAGTGACGGGTGCGCTCGCCCTGTATGAAGTTAGCATAGGTGCAATGTCACATCCCAGAAGGCGGTTCTCGTACATTTTCCTTCTAAAATCAACGTTCCTCCCGCAGTAGCACTCAAAATATACGTAGCGAGACGAGTAGAATTTGAATGTTGAATTCGCCACCGGGTTGAGATGAAAATCAATTAGGCATTTTATTGATTCGGGAAGCGCGACGCGACCTATCGGCTTTGGTGGGGGACTGACACCAAGTCACGTGGCGTATAGCTTGAGATGACAAATTTCTCACACTATCCTTTTAAGCGCTATTTCGGCAATAAAATTTAAAAGGGTAATTAGTGGGGGCGAATATTACATGGGCTAATTAATTATATTCGATAGAATTTCTAATATATAAAAAAAAATTTAAAAATTTTAATTAATTTTTAATAAAAAAATTTAAAAAAATTTAATATATTAATTATAATTTTAATAATTTTTTATATATAATTTATTATTATAATTATTATTACGATTTTATTATTTAAATTTATAATTAAAAATTTTTTTTTTTTAATTTTATAATTTAATAATTTATTATATTTAATTAATTAAAAAAATTAAAAATAATATTTTATTTATTTTTTTAAATTTTATTATTAAAATAATATTTTAAAAAATATATATATATAAATATATATATAATTATAAAATTACGAAATTAAATTATATTTTTTAAATTAATTTTTTAATAAATTATATATATTTATTTATATAATAATAAAATATAATAAATATATATATAAATAATAAATAAATAAATTAAAATATATTTATTTTAATTAATTTAAATATTTTTAAAAAATAAATAATTATATTATTAATTATATTATTATTAATCCGTATAAATATATTTATAAATTTAAATATAATATTTTTTAAATTAATATTTAAATTAAATTTAATAATTTTAAAATTATAATAATATTTTATTATATAATCGTAATAAATTTTAAATATATATTCGTAAAATATTAAATTATTATATATAATATCATTATAAAATTATATTTAAAAATTAAATATTAATATAATTATTTTTTATAATTATTTTAATAAGTTATTTAGAAAAAAAATAACTAAGCGTAATTTTACGAACCTTAACTTTTTCTAGCTAATTAACTCATTTAGCGATAATTTCTAATTGATATATATATTATATATTCTAATTAAAAACGCTTTGCATATTTTATATATTTATATAAATAAAAACGAATATATTATTTAAAAAATAATATAAAATTAATACCGCGATATTTTTTAAATTTTATTTATTATTTAATAATAATTTAATAATTAATAAATTATAATTATATATATAATTTAAATAAAAATATAATTTAAAAATAAAAAATTAAATTTTTTATTTTTTAAATTAATTTTTATTTAAATGTAATTAATAATTATTATATTATTATAAAAAAATAATTATATTATAATATTAAAATTATTTATAATTAAATAAATATATTATTTATTTTAATAATTATATATATAATTTAAATAAAAATATAATTTAAAAATAAAAAATTAAATTTTTTATTTTTTTAATTAAATTTTATTTAAATATAATTAATAATTATTATATTATTATAAAAAAATATTTATATTATTATTTTAAAATTATTTATAATTAAAATTATATAATTTATATATTTAAATTTTTATATTTTTTAAATTAAAATTAATAAATATATTATTTTAAAATAATAAATAAATATATAATTATTTATAAAAATAATAAATTTAATTATTTTTATTAATTTCAAATTATTTGAAATTTTAATAATTATTTTAATAAATAAAAAATTATTTATAATAGGAAAAAAGATCATTTCGATTCAAACCAAGAAAGCGAAATTTGTGGGGAGGGGGTAGGTCAGGGGTCTGATTGGCTAAAATCATTTGAGGCTGGTATGGTACAAAGAATTTCGCATCTTGGTCTGAGTTTCTGAGATAAAAATATATGTACCTATGGCAAAACTAATATCTAGGTATGTCAATTTATTCCGTATTCCACTGGAATAGTTTCACTGCCCCACGTCCTTTTTGTTATCCTCTATAGCGGGGTTTACTTCCGGGCTGCTAACTTCTCAACCTCCAGACTGAACTCACATAATTGGTGTACATCGACGCAAGTATTGATCGATAATATCAGTCATCAAATTCAAAAACCCGACGGCTAGCTGCAGTCCAGCATCCTCATTCGCAACCAAGTGCCCATGGCTCCGAGGTGACAAGTCCTTCAGAAGCGCTGGGCTGTATATGCTAGCCGAAACCTCTGTTACTGAATACTGTAATTCAAAACAAGACCTAGGTCCTGATTATGTCCGCCGACTTCTGGGCCGGATATGTCAGCGGGGCTATTGGCATCCTTATTGGTAACCCGCTCGATCTTATTAAAGTCCGCCTGCAAGCCCGCGACGCCATACCTTCTCAGACGGCTACATCATATGTGCGACAATTTGGGAGCAAATCCGCTTTGGTAGCGGGCACTGCCGCCCCTGTTCTTGGGTATGGTGCTCTCAATGCCCTGCTGTTTGTTTCCTATAACCGCAGTGAAGCGGCACTCAATACTGCGCTGAATATCCCGTCAAATCTCTGGACCACGTGGTTCGCCGGTGCCATCGGTGGTCTAGCGACTTGGATTGTGAGCACACCTACCGAACTAATCAAATGCCGAGCTCAGCTGTCCTCACCACCGGCATCGAGCTGGAGCATCGCGAAGCAAATCTTCAAGACCGAAGGTATCAGGGGTCTGTACTTCGGCGGTGTTGTTACGGCACTTAGGGACAGCGTTGGATACGGGTTCTACTTCTGGTCCTACGAGCTGAGTAGCAAGTGGGTTGAGTCCAATCGGCAGAACAGCTCCGCTTTCTCACAGGATGCGGCCAAGGTTCTGCTTTGCGGAGGAATGGCAGGCGTCGTCACCTGGGCTAGCATATTCCCCCTTGATGTCATCAAGACCAGAGTTCAGGCACAAGCTTTCGACGCGACAACGGCACCATTACTTAGTCCATCTGATTCCTCTACGCAGAAGCGGCTGGGGGCTGTTGAAGTTGCCAAGATTACATATCGAGAGGGCGGTGCGCCAGTGTTCTTCAGGGGCTTGACTGTGTGTAGCGTCAGAGCCTTTATTGTGAACGCTGTTCAATGGGCCGTCTATGAGTGGATTATGCTGGAGCTCGGACAAGGAAGGAATAAAATAGTAGAACCGAAATAAACATGCTACAACTCATAACCTTAGGTACCTACGAGTGTTAAATGGATTGATGGATGAAGCAACTTCGTCTACATTCCGTCTAGTCAGAAGACAACGCAGACTTGGGCCATTAAGAGATATGCCCATTGCAACAGGTAAGAAACATAGTCTATTTCCCTGGCTGAACTAACAATTTGATTGCCCGAGTTTAGGAGGGTTATTTGTACAGACCCAGGATTTTCAGCCACTTATTAGCCATAGCTAAACAGCTAGATTACACCTATACCACCCATTAAGCCATATTTATATCATATGGTAAATCATACCTATACCAAATTCCTATACCATATTAGCTATTTTTTTATACCATTTAACTTAGTTATTTTATTATTTACATTATATTTTTATATTATATTAATTATTTTTATATTATTTAATTTAATTATTTTATTATTATATATATTATATTATTTTATTAATTATATTTATATATTATTATATTATATTTAA
>MU376410.1:0-32070 GCA_022495205.1 Hypoxylon sp. FL1150 | reverse complement strand
TAATTATAATTTATAATTATAATTTATAAATATAATTTTTATAATTTTATAAAAATTATTTTATAAATTAATAATAATAATAATAATAATAATAAAATCTAAATTTTTATTTTTATTTTAATGCTAATTTAATTTAATTTTAATTATTTATTAATTTTTATTTATTTATTAAACATTTAAATTTATTTTAAATATATAAATTATTTCCTAGCGTTATAAAAATTTAGCTATATTTCGATAAATTATAATTTTTAAATGTTTAAATAATTTTAATTGTAATTTAACGGTTAATTAATAGTTAATTGCTTTCACTTAATCTTTATACGGGTATATGTATATGTATCTAGTGCCCACCCATGCTACATTATGTACTATGTTACCTAGGTACATAGTATTTATCTTTCGACAAAAAGTTGCTAACAGCATCATATGAAATGGAATAGTCGGTGCTTTTAAGATTGATAGAATCCCCAGGGCGGATCAAGTTATGAGCTGTTTTGATTGTCCCCTTTCTTTTCTACTTACATGGCCCTCTATATATTATAGTGGACTACGGCATAAGGACCTACGCGTAGGTACTTTAGTATATTGCAATATACCTTGGCCAGCATGCAAAAGTTGATATACGGATGCTTGCATACCCGGAGATACCATCGCCATCGCCATCGCCATCGCCATCGCCAACGCCAAATGACGTCGGGTTGAGTTAGGTGCAAGAGCAGTGGGTAGCCTTCCGTCTACCGATATCATAGTCTTTCGGGTATCTGCGTTATGCGTCTTATGCATCTTATGAGATGCCAGCTGTTGACCAGCTCGGGTTAATTATCAAGCAAGCACGTTTATTTAGGGTAGCTGAGCCCACCCAACAGCCAGGGTCGGATCGCGTTGCAGCGATCTCTCTTTCAATTGACAGCCCTCGATGGCAGCTCTGGTAAGTTATCGGGGTTTCTTCTCTCTTGTCTCTATCTTGTCGAATGAGCTACGAGTTATGAGTTACATTCCTCTCCCCCAACTTCGATGAAGACGAAGGCGTCATCAGGCGCCCCCGTCGATCATCCAAAGTGCATTAGCCTCGGCATTGTCCAGTCTAAACCTTGAAGACTCAAGCTTCCAAAGCCAATGCCACAGCTTCGCATCTCAGCAGGCAGACATCATCAACATCCACATCAACACCAACACCAACATCAACATCAATATCCATATCAACATCCCAACACGTCTAACCCCCCCCGACACTGTCCCTCGATATGTTTTCGCATTAAGGCTAACATCGATATCTTTTACTTCTGCACTACAGGATACGCCTTGGCTGGCACACATGTCGACCCCCAAATCCATTCCCCGCGGTGACGTCGACGGTTTTGCTACCCCTTCCGACCTGCCCCCTACCTACGCTCCTCCCACCTACGCTTCCTTCTCACCCGCCAACCTTTCCACCGCCGCCTCGGTCGCTAAACGGAGATCGACCATCCTCGTACACCAGAAGTCGCCTTTACTACTTGCAACCCCGCCCCAAATCACCCGCGCTCTCGCCTACAGCCACCCGTTTCTCCTGCCTCTCAATAAGCTAGTGGGCTTGTTAACCTGGACTACCGGGGACCCGTGGGAGAGTTTCCTGCTACTAGGAGTCTTCTGGGCAGCAGTGCAGTATGGCGATGTCGTTGTGCGCTTGGCCGGCCCCATCGTGGTGGTCATGGGCATCATAGGTGGCATGTACGGTCGAAGATACAGTCCGCTATCTAGCAGTGGCTGGACAGAACATCCGAGTATCGCTAGCAACAAGGACAAGACGGCGGGCACATCAGCCGGGGGCGCCGCAAACGGCACGTACCAGCGCAATGCCAGCGAGGTAACCAGTACGCGGCATCAAAAGACGTTAGATGAGATTGTCGACACCGTCAAAGTCTTCACTACTCGGTGTAATATTCTGCTTGAGCCTCTACTCCAGATGACCGACTTCCTATCTACCCAGCGGACGGCGACCAGTGCGACCACGAGGCCGGCACTGACGGCGTTGTTTGTTCGCATCGTCGCTATTACTCCTGTTTGGGTCGCCTTGACGCTGCCTCCGCTTAGAATCATCACAACGAAGAGAGTCGCCTTGGTGTTCGGTACCCTCCTACTTACGTGGCACTCGAGAGTCTGTCGGGTGTCTCGGACGCTCCTTTGGCGGAGCACTACCGTACGAAGACTAGCGAGATTTGTAACGGGTTTGCAGTTTGAAGAACCGACCAAGACGCAACCCGACAAGGGTATTGGCACAAAAGCTGATGCTGTCAGCACCTCCACCCCCAAGACACCGGGTCAAAATGCAAAAATATCGCCGTCAGCTTTGACGGAAGCCCTGAAACGCAGCGGCCGATCAGGGGTCAAGGATGCAGGTGTGCGGTTCACTTTCATCATATACGAAAATCAAAGGCGCTGGCTCGGGTTGGGATGGACTAACAACCTGTTTGCTTACGAGCGCTCGGCCTGGACGGATGAGCACAACACCGCGGTCCCTCCGAAGGACGAGTTCGAGCTACCTGAGGTAGAAGAAGGGCATGCAAAGTGGAGATGGGTCGAAGGAAGCAAATGGCGAGTTGACGGTGCCCCGGACCTTGACGAGGCGGATTACGACACAGAAGCCGGTAAGAATGGGTGGATCTTCTACGACAACAAGGTAAGTTTTGTGATGCGAGGCTGGACAACTCTGAAATCTTACTTACGGTCAACTAGTGGCAGAATGGTCGTAGAGCTAATGACGGTTGGGGACGGTGGACACGCCGGCGCAAGTGGTATCGAGATGCCGAGCTTGTTGAGGTTTCGGACGATGCGGCTTCTCCGCCGCCACCAGAATTGCCTGCGCGGCCGCCCCCTGCGGCTCAAACACCTAGCTTGGAGAAGGCAGATCCAACTACTACACTCTCAACTTCAAATCCGGAGACATCCATTACTCCAGAGCGGGAAAGGGACGTACTGAAAGAGGAAGACGACGCCGTCTCGGTCCTGAGCACTTCGTCTAAGTCGGCTAGGTTTAGAATGTCAGGCCCTTCATTGCGTCGACGGAATACGGGCGGCACACGCAGGTCTAGGAGAACAAGCGAGGCAGCTAGCTTGCGTTCCAACGAAGACGAGGGAAGCTTGACTCCAGCCTTGGAGTTAGAGATTCAAGGACACCAAAGGGATCAGGGTTCGTGGGGAATTGGCGACGAGGCTTTGATGGGCCTCGAATGAGACCGCCAGAATTATCTGGTTATTTGATTATGGTAACGAGGTCATTAGCATTGGGGTGGCGTTTTGGTAGATACCAATCAAATACGGGTTCTGTTTTACGCTCACCACTCAAGCCGGTATAAGATGAGAAGGCAATAATTTGTCGGTCGATAAATCGCAAGGTACGAGTTTGATTTTGCTAATATGGGTAGGGACATATATGTAAACTGTACAAATGTTTGCCAAACACAAAGAAGTGCCTTCAAGTTAGTTACATCACCCGTCTCATTGAAAACGATTAATAATTAGCATGATCATAACTGATCAATTTTACCTCAGCTCCTCGACAGGCTACGAACAGTCTTCGGCAAAAGGACTGGCTCGGTATTCTCATTTCTCTCGACTTGAACAACTCCCGCGACGGTTTCGTTGAAGAGTAAGTCCATATCTTCCAACGGTCTACCCTTAGTTTCGGGATAGAACAGAACGATGATTTAATAGTACGGGATGATCTAATAGTACGGAGTCAGAAAGATTCTATTCCCAGATGAAATTTCAATGCGAGGGGGGTGTGCGCTGGAAAAGCTTACCGGGATGTAGACAAAGTTGACAGCCATGAAAAAGAAATAGATATTCGATCAAATCATGTCGACGCCAAAGGGCTAGACCTGCGCTACGACAATGGATCCAGTAGCAGTACACGACGCTGAAAAATTAAGCCCGCGCGCTCGCAATGATGCCGTGAAGATCTGGTTCAATGTCAGCATTGGTACTCGACGAAAAAAGAAGGAGTGAAGCTTCCCTCCGATACGAACACCCAAGCGGCCGGACCTAATCCCATACTATAGCCCAAGGCGTAAATGAAGATGAACGCGATGCAGATCACGTCAGCGACGCTGTTGGTGTTATCCGGGTACACCTGGCGTAGGACTCCATTGACTTTTATACAAGATACAAGCCTCGACAGCAGAAGTCACATAGGAAAGGTCAAATGTGGCAGCTCACCAACGTGCCGAGTCCCATCGCAACGCATCCGGCCGTCAGCGTGACCCGCCGGCCTAGGAGGTTGATGAGAAACATCTCGATGACGGTCATCCCGCTCTGGAGCGTTGACTCAATACCGCCGGCCATGAGCGTGACGCGCTGGGCAGGCCGAGCTTCTCGAATAGCATCGGAAGATGGTACTTTATGGCGGTGGCGCCGCACATCTACGCCATGAACTGCGGGAGCGACGCCCGCCAAAGGCGGTTAAAAAGGTCCCGGTCCGTAAGCAGGTCCATCCACCTCGTACCCCGAGACCGATGCCCCTCGACGTCCTCCACTGCGTGTGCCAGCTCCGCGTCGACCTGCTCCTCGCTGAGGCTGCCCTCGCGCAGCCAGTACAGCGACGCGCGCGCCCTGTCGTATTGCTCGTGCTCGGGCTCGTGCTCGATGAGCCCGCGGGGACTGTTCCGCATCAGTACCGTCAAGAAATCGCAGGTAACTTACGTTTCCGGAAGAAACGGGAGGCCGGCCCCGAAAATGAAGCACGCTATCAATATTACGGCGAGCGAAAGCCGCCATGATACGTAAATGTCGTGTTCCGTGACACTCTAGAAATGATACGCCCGATGATCATCATGGCGTAAGCCCCGTCACCAGTTGCTCCGCATTCAAAAGTATTGCCAACAGCGACTGTGAAAACTCCCGTCAGAGCGGCATACCGTCGTCCGAAATAATCACTTACGACGTGGGAAGGAAAGACGTAGCTTATCCCTGGCCCGCGTCAGCCGTACGACGCCTGCTTCCCTCCAGGGAGGAGTTTTCGGGGAGCGTCCTCTTCTCCCTGTCCGCTACCTCTAAAAATCCACACACTGTTCGACGTATCAGTCTCTCTCTAGGTACTTAGCAAAGGTAATTTGTATGATATATTCGTACGTACCAGGTTCTTAAGTAGTAGATAGCTGTTTACGAGCTCATGGGAAGAGATGAAAATTACTCCATACCGCAAAGATCATACGGCTTCACACCCTCAACCCGGGTGTGATGCTGTGCGGTTCCCGCCGCGCTGCACATCCGTCCCTGTGGCCGCTCTCTCAGCTTCCTGATTCCATAACGTACGTCAATAATATACACACTCTAATCCTAGTTGGGGGTATATAGCACGGGCGCTCATAGCTTTAACTCGTCGTCCTGGGGGGCGCATCTCCCGTGTTGAATAAATTATCCGCGTGGCCGCTTCTCCCCCGCATTAGCCTGCCATTCAGGTTTAGGAGCTTTGGGAATCCCGTCCACTGGTTCGCGTGCGGGTGGCCGTAATGGTATGATATGATTGCGCGGAGATAGGGGCCAGCCCTCCCTCTTGCTTGTTCCATCCCTACCTGGGAAGCAATTGGACACGGATAAATGCGATTGGGGTAGCGACAGTCAACAATTGCCGTTCTAAGACCAAACCGAACCCGAGGCTGGTTTTAGACATTTCTTGGTGTGTTCCAATTCGGATCGCTACTGAATTCGGCCAGGGATAAATTAAGACGCCACGATGTCGCCGAGACGAGATCATTGACGGAATTGAAAAATTGATTGTGATGATGAATGATATGCTTTCGCAAGCGATACACAATACACAAAGTGATACACACATCTTGGAAGAAAGGGGTGGGTGGGGGGTTTACCCCAATCCGAAGCTACCAGCGGAGAAAACTTCCGTGGGTTGTAGTGTGTGAAAGTAGGTTAGACAGGGGGGAGGTATTACATATAAACGAGACGGGGAGGAGCGATCGTGTGTTGCGTCACTTTTCCTTGAAACTGACTTGAGTCAGTTGGGTGATACATTTTCTATGAAAGATGAAAGACCTGGCGACTCTCGTTGTTGTGTGTTACCAGGTTTCCCACGCTCTTTTGAACCAGCATCGCATGAGGAGAAAGCAGAGAAAGGCTGCGGAAGAAACCTCGTAGGCGTATCTAAGCCTGTCATGATAGGGGGGGTTCTTGACGTTGGCTGGTTATGGTGGTTTCGTAATGACCTTGAAGACACAAGATGGGGCAAGTAATCGACGAGGCCGAGACCTCGTTATGCTCGGGAAATGGTTAGCGTTTTCCACGAATGAAATATACAGCAAAGCTGATACTGATGCGATATGGGTATTGTAGAGCTACCAGAGCTTGAAGCTCGAACCGCCGCGATGGCAGCCCGAGAACATCTCAGGGGCGAGCAGAGGAACCTCGAAGAAACCAGCCCAGCAAAGACTCGGTGGCGTGACCTTCCAAACAAGGATCAGCTCTTCATCCTCGCGCTCTGTCGCCTGTCAGAGCCGCTCTCCAACGTGTGCCTGCTACCGTACATATTCTACCTCGTGCGATCGGTCCTCCAACAACCCCCTACCCCGGAAGACACCGACCCGCAATCCCCGTCGACCTCCCCCTCGCCAGCCGAGTCTCCGTCTCCGTCGTCGTCTTCACCGTCTCCCGACGCCGCGGCCAGCATCTCCGAGTACTCGGGGCTGCTCGTCGCCGCGTTCCCGCTGGCGCAGTTTCTCGTCAGCCTGCCCTGGGGTTTGCTGTCTGACAAGTACGGGCGTCGGGCGTCGATCGTGGGTGGATTGGCCGTGTCGGTGGCAGCCAACGTGGGGTTCGGGTTCTCGCGGTCGATGGGCTGGCTGTTTGTCTGGCGGGTGCTGGCAGGGCTGGCCAACGCCAACGTGGGCATCATGCGCACGGTGACGGCTGAGGTCGTGCGCGAGCGCCGCTTCCAGACAAAGGCCTTCTTGCTCCTGCCCCTCGTCTTCAATGCGGGAATGGTCGCCAGTCTGGCGCTCGGCGGCTGTCTCGCTGAGCCCGTCGTCAACCTGCCGTGGCTGTTTGGGCCTGACGGGATCCTGAATACGAGCAGTAACCCCGATGGCGTGCCGTGGGCGCTGGCTTACCCGTACGCGCTGCCTGCGCTACTAAATGCTGGGCTGCTGGGAGTCGCTCTGGTTTTGGCCGTCACGGGCCTCAGGGAAACGCTCCCCGGCAAGGAGGACCAGAGCGATATTGGTCTTAAGACCGGGAACGCCGTAATAAGATGGGTTAGGCGTTTGCATCCCAAGCAGCATCTGGAGGAGTATCTCCCGATAACAATGATAGACAGCAGCGAAGATATGTTTCTAGGGCAGGAGCAGGAAAAGCCAGTGTTGGCGGCGCCGACTCGAAAGGTGCCTTTCCGGAACATATGGACACGCCGGGTCCTATGCGCACTGGTCTCCTTCGGGTTGCTACCGCTGCATAACTCAGCCTTCATGCACATCTTCCCCGTGTACCTGAGCAGCCCGCCGGCCGATAACAGCGAGGCATCATTCTTTGCGTTCGCGGGTGGGTTGGGCCTACGCTCGTCGACTATCGGCTTGTGGCTATCGGTTTTCGGTATCGGCGGTATCTTACTCCAATTACTTGTCTACCCACGACTACAAGCCCGGATCGGCACCCGCGGTGTCTTCCGCATCGCCCTGGCCTTGTTCCCCGTCACGTACGCTGCAGCCCCTTACCTCTCACTATTAGCGAGCGACGACGGCACCCGCTGGGTAGTCTTAGGCTTAGTTATTTATGTACAAATTACAGCACGTACGATGGCGATCCCTAGTACAGTTATACTGCTGACGGAGGCTGCACCTGCGAGGACCGTCCTCGGCACCGTCCACGGAGCCGGCAACATGCTCGCTAGCCTCGCGCGCGCCGCCGGCCCCGCACTCGGCGGCTATGTCTTCGCACTCGGCGTTGAGGAGGGTGTCGTCGGGCTCGTCTGGTGGCTGTACCTTGTGGTTATCGCGATCTGTGCCCTGGCTTGGTCGTACATGATAGAAGGCGGCGTGAACTAATATCAGAGTGTCCCCCTCCCCCCCCTTTTTTTCTTTCAAGTTCCTTGTGCTTATAAAGCGGGATCAGGTATGCTGGAACTGAATGTGGTTAGGGAATCATCAAAAAAGAAAAGAAAAGAAAAGAAAAAGAAAAGTCATGTAGATGATAATGGCACGTACACTCCTGCGAAGGGCCCTAGTTTATGCAAAACTACGGCATATATACATACATATGGGTACCTACCTAACATATACGTGGAACGTGCGATGGATATCTCTTTATACCTTAGGTACCTAGACCTAAGGTATACAACTTTCCTCAAACATATACAGCTAAGTCAGGCGCTAATGTAAGATTAGGTGGTTTAATTTAAGTCCCTAGCTAATAATTGAGAGACTTATGTGAAGAGCTCAACAGCATCGAAGATCTGTAGTTGCCTTGATCAGCCTTTGTCACTTGAAAAACAAGAATAGCATTGAAGACACTCACTATGTTCGGGTTTAAGAAAGTAGTACCACTGCTGCCCGAGATTGAAGTGATGGTGATGGTGTTGGAACCCGACACTAAAGTCCCGGAAGGGATGCTGACGTCGTAAACTTCACCGTAGCCACGGTACGCTCCGCGAGTAATACCACGGGAATCAATTTTCGTCGGGGCCGCTGGGGCAGGACCGCTCCACGAGTTGACTTTGGCTTGCGGCCGGGCTCCTGCGAACGATAATGTTGTACCAATGCGAAGTGTGGCGGCGCCCGGGTCGGAGGCCAGGTTGAATTTGATCGTGACTGGGTTGTTGACGTTCTGGAAGATGGCCATTGGGAATTGGCTTAACGACGACGACCCAACTGTGTAGGTAGCAGGTGTCCACGCGTTCATACGACTATCTGAGGGGTGCATCCTTAAGAATAACTGCGTGTACGAAAACATGTCGTGTTAGCATTTTCCCTCTAGTATTCTCAGTATTCTCCAATTCATAAAAAGAAAATATGTCCTCAAGTATCAAAGACGGTCAAAGAAGGCCCGAGAGGGTGTTGAAAAGGCGCTTAGAACCCCGGAAGGGATTCGCGAGTTATATCTACAAGCTTCCAGAGAGTATTCACCTTGGAATACCCGAACATCCTGGGGCGTAAAGAGAAAATTGTCGACACGACATATTCTCATATTCTCATACGTACCTCGGCGTTGAGGAAACCGGTTGGTTGGCCATCGAACTCACCGATCTTCCACAGCGAGTTTCTTGTGGTTTCTGTGCTGGCAATGCTCTTAGATGTGGTTTGGCCCGCGCTGACAGACACACCGGTGGCAGTGGCGACTTTGTATTCGCCCTGGTACAACACCATCGTGTAAGTGCCGGGCTTCATCGCGGGCGACGTGAAGGCGCCGTTGGACGAGGCGATGGTCCAATATTGGGCGGCAGAGTTGTACCAGTGAACGACTCTTTGGAAGTCACCTGAAATACCGGAGGCTGAACCGGAAACGTACCCACGCCCAGAGATGGCAACGTAGCCGGCGATGCTGAGGCCGGAAAAGAAGGACGTGTCTTGCTCCTTTAACCTGGGGACACCGGACCGGGAGAAAGCCAGGATATAGGGCCCATGAAGTACATTTGTCCTGAAGGCTTCCGTCTGCACATGGCCACTGTTCATATACCAATAAAGGTTGGTTTCATCTCCAGCGTTGTTGCTCTCGATATCGCGGAAGAAAGGACCGCCCGACGATGATTCAGGCTGCGGCGCCAGTACGCAGACATGAATTTGATCTGAGCCGCCGTAGACACACTGGGCATCTTTGTCGATGAAGCGTGTGCTCGAGTAGAACTTAGAGCGCGTTTCTCCGCCCACGATGAAAACGTCGGAGCCTTCCACCGTCGACGAGCTGCCGGCCGTGGTAGATACCTTGCCGTAAGGGTACTCCTCGGTCAGTACGGACGACTTCAGACGGGCGATGAAACGCAATTCGCCC
This sequence comes from Hypoxylon sp. FL1150, assembly GCA_022495205.1. Taxonomy (NCBI): domain Eukaryota; kingdom Fungi; phylum Ascomycota; class Sordariomycetes; order Xylariales; family Hypoxylaceae; genus Hypoxylon; species Hypoxylon sp. FL1150. Next base: position 22,101 of record MU376410.1, on the reverse strand, counting down.
ACGGACGGCTCCGACTTGATGTAGGTGCCGAGATAGATGTTGCTCTCTCCTTCCTTGACCACCATGTAGTGCGTCAGCGTCGAGGTCGTGCAAGTTACTTTTACATAGTTGACAGAGCCTACAAGAGAGTGAGAATTGGTTCTATGGCAGCAATCCTTGTGGCCCCGAACTTACTGGCTGTAACCTTTTCAACCTTGACGGTGGCAGAGCCGAGACCAGATGATAAATGCGTGCCTGTGGAACCCTGCAACTCGGTGCCGCGAAACTTAATAGATGTGATATCGCAGCTACCCCCGTTCACAGTGAAGACGAGGGCGTTGTCCGAGCCCGCGTCGACGACATAGTTGCTACCGGACTGGGCGAAACCGAAGGCAGCAAGCACCGAAGACGCAAAGGCGAATGCGGACAAGAAAAGGAGATGTAGCAACATGGTGGTCTTGTTGTGGCGCTTGGCACCTGGCGGACATCGATGGAGAAATCACAAGACCGAACCGATCTACGTCTACGTACGGTACACGATACACGGTACAGTACACGGGCATGTTGCAGAGACGGGAGATGATCCCAACTTATACCCAGATCTATGAAGTTCTCATTACCTATGTCAAGCTCGATGTATAACGACGAAAAAGCCCAAAGCCTCCTTGAATTGTCTCGGTTCAGTCCAAGACCGGGTCAAGAGCACATAGCCTAGAACGGAGGCATCTTGATGATTTGTAGAAAGGGCTAGCTCCTCGCGGGGAAGAAATCAGGGTGCCATTGAGCTAAGGTCTTGGTTGGCCTCGGTAGGTGGTGTGCTGGCGTTTTGGACTAATTGAGACGACGGAGCGACGCTGCGGGTATATGGAAAGTTAACCTCACGCATAACAGCACGGCTTTATGGTTAGAAACTGGACAGTACCCCGGTAGACAAGGTGTTTGACGGGTTTATTTAACACGAGATGCCAAAAGCCACAACGCGGTCGCATAAGAGGAAAGACTTATAGGCGGCGCTCCCGGAGCATTTAGGGAGTCCAGACTCGTCGTGCGTGCCAGGCGCGATCATCCCGCCGGAAGAAGTGGGCAGGACGGGAAGGCTGACGAGCTGAAGATCGATCCTCCGACAGATACATTCCACTTGAGGGGAAGCCATCGGGCGATAACAACAAGGGTGGAGATGTTGACCAGCCACGAATCGAATGTAACGCAGACCACAGCATGTATAAAGCCACAATATGAGATCATCAGCCCTTGAAGATCCCCTTTGATCTATGTCAGCCGGTCAGGGGAAAACGGACTGTTTCAGGCGAGAGATGGAGGATCGAACGACAATGATTGGATCTCGGCCGATATAGATAGGTAGGTTAGGTAGTGTCGCCGCCGACCTTTTTTCCTGGCCGGAGCCGCGGGGTTGCGAGATGTAGAGTCGCATCGTGAAAAAAAGTTCAACACCTACTGAAACGGGTAATACTATCACCAAGATAAGTAGATGCCGGGTGGTCGGAGAAGTGGGATGACAAGTCATTGCCCACTCATGCCACTCATGACCCCGATAGTAGCACCTCGATACCACCGCGATGGCACCTCGACGGACGATGACGATATCCATGGCGACTACGACTTGTATTGGTTTTTTTCTTTTTCTCTTTAGTTTCTTTTTAGCTCAATATCTTTCAATAGTTTGAGACAGGATTGTAGCCTTCATGGACAAGAAATTCTCATTGGTCATGACAGAAACTCCAATGTAACCATCAATGCAACCATCGTGAGACAAACAACTCGGGCTTACACCTCTCTCAGTCGGCCAAATGAGCCTGTCGCTATCAATAAAGTAAGAAAGTAAGCAATATATATGATACACCTATTTGTTTCTAGTGACCGTAAACAGCTGCATTGCGCGCGCTGCAGAACCTACCATCTTACTCATCTCTCACCATGAGCTCTGACTTTATTGATTCGTTATCCATCACTTGACGAGAGCTTCACCTGTATACAGCTAGCACCCACCGCGAACACGAACGACATCAGGTGGAACGAAGAATGGACGACCTTTGACCCCCGCGCTATTCCCCCTCCCCCCCTTTAACTTGCCCCCTGCAGCAGCCGCGTATAGTCTGCCTCCCGATGCCACCTCGTCACCCATACCTATGCGCGTAGGATGTAGTCTTGAATTTTATACTCTACCACAATTCATACAAGTATATAAACCATGGCCACGATGCTCGTAGATATCGGCTTCGTCGATCTTTCACCACGGCCTCATCGTCTCTTATTTCGTAGTACCTAGGTCCTCATCAGGCCAAGTGCTTGGTCTAATACACAATGCGTCTTGACGTAGCCGCAGCGGCTATGCTGCTCGCTGCATCAGCATTGGCCGGCGTCGCTATGCCCCGACAGAGTACCGGTCGTCAAGTTTTCGCGCATTATATGGTCGGCCTCACTAGTGGGCAATCTCAAGACCAATGGCGAACGGACATCACGCAGGCCCAGTCAGCAGGCATTGACGGCTTTGCCCTGAATGTTGGGTCGGCCGACTGGTGGAACGCCCAGCAGCTGCAACTCGCGTACGACACCGCTGCGTCCAATAGCTTCAGCCTCTTCTTGTCTTTCGACATGGGCGCTACTTCATGGACAATCGACCAGGTCGTTTCGCTCGTCAACCAGTTCAAGGACGCTAGTAGCCAGCTTAAGGTCAACGGCAAGCCTTTCGTCTCGACGTTCGAGGGCCCAGCCTGGGCTGACAACTGGGCATCCGTGCGATCCCAAACCGGCGATATCTTTCGTGAGTGTCTTGTTTAAGACCTACCAACCGGCTTATCCATTTGCGGGCCTGCTTTTCCAGCTCGAACAGATCGGTACTAACCTTACACTACAGTGGTTCCGGACTGGTCTTCGATAGGAGCTAGTGGAGTCGGTAGCAAGCTGTCCCAGATAGACGGTGCCTGTACGTAACCTTCCTCGCTTGCTATTTCACCGTCACAGGTTATTGACGAGATGCAGTTAACTGGGGTGCATGGCCCCAGGCAAACGAGTACACCATAGACGATGGAAACGATGTTGCGTACAAGTCCAGCCTCCAAGGAAAACCCTATATGATGGGCATCAGTCCCTGTGAGTATACAAAACATGTCGTGTCTGCATCTTTCCCCTTATATTTTAGAATGCTCGGGTGCCCCAAATGGGACACCCTCTCGAAGCATCTAGATATACCTATACCCATCCTACTGAAAATTAGGATGCTGGGGAAAAATTACTAACACGACATGATCGATACAATCAGACTTCTACACGGGTATGTGATTTCCGAACCAGGCTCGCCGAGAGTTTGCTGCTAACCAGGATTCAGATCTTCCCCGGTATAACAAAAACTGGTACTCCTCAAGCGACTCGCTTTGGTATGACCGATGGAGCCAAGTTCTAGATCTTCTGCCCGAGTACGTCGAGATTATTACCTGTAAGCACACCCGACACGCTACTCGCTACACCCCCAGGCTGAGACTGACATGAGCAGGGAACGACTACGGCGAGTCGAGCTATATCAACGACCCGATTGCGGCGCAAATTGTGAGCGGGGCCGAAGCTTACGTCGATGGTTTCGCACATTCAGCATTCCGCTTCGTGCTACCTTATTTCATCAGTGCATACAAGGCCGGCACCGCGGACGTCTCGCTACCAAGCGAGGGAGCTGTCGCATGGTACCGCACTACACCAGCGTCAGTATGCGGTGACGGGGGTACCGTTTGGGGCCAGGGAGGAAGCGCTTCCGCGGCGGATGGCACTGAAGACGTGATCTCGATCATTGCACTGAGTGACTCGTCTCAGGACATCACCGTCTCTATCGGGGGCTCGAGCCAGACAGTAAGCGCCTCGAGCACAGTCGGCAAAGCTTCGTTCTACCAAGTCCCCTTCAACGGGGCTACCGGCGCTGTCACCGTCACGCTCGATGGCAAGTCGACGACTGGTCCGGAGATAACGTCGACATGCCCCTTTACCGGCTATGTAGGTCCTCATTTGAACATATCTTCCCATATATATCTAACATAGCCGATAGGTCAACTTCAATTCCGTCGCAATTCAAGTGTGACTATCTGGGGACGGCGTAGTCGACAGCAGGTTGCCTCTGGATCTCGGTATTTCCATTGGCCTAAAATAATCGTTTCATGTATTTAACTTGGAGGAATCAACACTGTATATAGTCGCCTTTTTAGAAGATCTCAATTCGTGACTAGTAAGGGTTCGGGTACCTAGTACCTAATCTGGCTTCTTGATGCCGAGTTGGAATTTCTCTGCCCATTCGGTGAACTCGTCTCTCTGGCCCTCCCATGGCTTCATGAGCATCTCCGACGCCGCGAACGCATCGAAAAAGCAGGAATCCATAGCCCGGTCTATGGTGTCTCGATCTAACTCGTAGAAGGCACACGCGACCTCGCCAAATCGATGCGGTAGTCTTTTTAGCAGTGGGAATACTTCGTCTAGACGTTGCGTGACTGGCGCAGGCGTAGTAGTAGGTGGGAGCGGGACACTCTTCAAGCGTCGTTTGACAATGGCCGTGTAAAGCAGAGTAGTCAGGCGCAACCGCTTTAGACAGGATTCCAAACGTTCTCGGATCTTGTCTGGGTCGTTGCGGGGTATATGGCGAGGATTCATGAGATCATCGAGCATTTGCTGCGTCGAGATGTGGGTATTCTGCATCTGATCCGCAACGTTGTCGACCTCACTGTCCTGTCCCGCGCCGGCATCGTCGTGGTCGTCTTCCTCGTCAACCTCTTCGCTATACTCCTTCAGCTCCTCTAGAACATCCTTCAGAGTGTCCCTGTATTCTTCAACCTTCCTAATCAGCAGCCCGGCAATACCCAGCTTCTTGAGCAGTATCACATCGTCGCAAGCAGCCCAGACCACACCGGTCGCGGCCATGCTACCCCTGTCGCCGTTGCCGCCGTTCTTCTGCGCATTCGGCAGGATCTTTCCGGTTAGAGGGATGATATTGACTAGGCTCTTCAGTTCTTTCAAGACGCGGTAACATCTCCAGGCAAGGTCCTGACGGGCCACTGCGGTGTACTTGTCGGCATCGCAAATCTGAACCGCGGAGGCGAGAGCTGGTATCGGACCGGCCACCAGCTCACGGAGTACTTTAGTAATGGCGGATGGTGTAAATGGTTCATTTATTATCAGAAGAGACAGTTTGGTCGTGTGGGCCTTTATTAGGGTCGCGGAGTCGTGGGCGAGGGAGAGGGCGTCTATAGACTCTGACTCCGGGCTCGGGGACGACGGGGGAGGGGCAGTCGCGTCGGAGGCCTTGTCGCAGGCTATCGCATGCAGGAATGTCTCAAGTTGAGCGATGAGGTCGACTGTAGATTTCACGACGGACTTGAGGGCTTCGAGTGCCTCGCCCGTCGTGCTGCCCGTCGTGCTGCCCGTTGCCATATTTCTCGTCCAGTCTGTCCAGTCTGTCCTGCTGGTGTGAAACTGATTATGTGGGGTTCTGTCAATCTTCTCTTCTACGGAATGTTTTCTAATAATCAAACTGCCCCTCCATTGGAATTTTCTATTATCCGTGATAGTGGCTGACTGCTACATACCTATGTAGGTAATATATCGGTACGTACATATTCCCCCCCTTAGGTACATAAACTGGAATTTCATATGCCAGCTTGTCTGTAGGCATTTCGCATTTCGTATTCTCCCTCGAGATCAAGACGTGCGATTGCCGGCCGTTTCCTTGGCTGGCGGGTAGATGCTAGAAGCTATTGGCCAATATAAGAGTTTTGAAACATCAGAACACCAACACCAACATAAACATAAAGCCCGACAATGTTTTTGAAATTTGACATGCTCTCCCATGTATTTTACCTGGGCGTATCTCATCCTAGGCTGTTCTCGCTTCTGATATTTTATTATAATCAGTTTAATCCTTTGTTGCAGCAATCCCGGGGCAATGTCTACCGACACTTCTCGAATGTCTACTCCTCTCAGTGAAGAGTTCTACGCTTCCGAACAAGCTAATAAAATGAAGCCCCCGAGAACCATAATCGACTCAGAGGGTGACCTCTGTATTGCCGTAGGAGACGAGTCAGGCGCTACGTTTGTAGTGTGCTCCAAGACTGTGGCTCGAGCGTCAACGGCTTGGAAGAGGTTATTACACGGCGGTTTCTCCGAGTCTAGACAGCCAAAGAAATCTAGTGATGAGAAATGGACCGTCCAATTCCCTGATGACAATCCGAGATCAATGAGGATACTTCTGGACATCATCCATTCTCGATTTGACCAAGTACCTACATCTGTTGATTTCGATAACCCCCAAGATGCTCTCAGTGGATGTATAACTTTCGAGGATTTGTATCTGCTCACTGTGTTGACTGATAAGTACGACCTTACTCGAAACCTGCGACCTTGGGTTCACAATTGGTTAGATGACATGGATATCGGTGGTCCGCTCACTTACTGGCCACCTTGCGACGAGACGGAAGCCATGGACCGCGCTTGTTGGATCGCCTGGGAACTTGGCAGCGAGAAGATGTTCATCGATACAATTGAACACATTCGATACAATTGAACACATTGCTCGACATTATGTCAAGAACCTCGAATCCGGCAATGGACTGAAGCATAATGAATGGGCGCTGGACGTCTTTTCCCTGGGTTCCGAGCCAGCAAATGTCTCAAGTGAGTAAAGCACTCCTTTCAAGGAAGTGAATGATAAGACAAATGTCTAAACCTGGGATAGGCCTCATTAGCGTCTATCGTGTTGAAATGCTCGAAAAGATGCTCAAGCCGGTCGAGGATGTCGTATGGAAACTTCTTAGGGGGGCACAAAATGCTACTAAGTTCTGTACTCATGACACTGGCAAGGGCAAAAAAGGTCGTACGGAGAAGTCTGCTTGCGAGACCTCGATGCTCGGAGCCATCATCCGATCACTCCACGCAAAGAACTTGTGGCCTATTCCTAAACCTGAAGTTTTCGATGATAGCGTATCGACGCTGGCAAGCAAGCTGAAGAGAATAAACTCTAAGACTTGTCTGGACCATCATGAGTGTCAGGCCTTGCCAGAAATCAACAAGACCATTGAGCTAATTGAAACCAGTTCGAGGTTTAAACTCCCAGAAGATTTAAAGCAGCATCTTATGGTACAAGCAGAAAAAACAGGGTTAGACCAACAAAGCGAGGATGGCGACGAGGATGACAACAATGATAGCACCGACGAGGATGGTTGCTGAAGGTCGGCAAGCCGTAAATCTTTTTCACGAGTATCGAGTATAGGATATACTCACTGCAAGAAAGAACTCACAAGGCGTTACTGGCATCTTTACTTCTCGCAATGTAACTGTAAGACTGACTAATGCTGGCATTTGAACACGGAATAACATATCGCGCAATATAATATTGTCTATCTATAGATATTCGCTTAGCCATATGCTAGATTGGCAACTCCATCTCTTCGTAAGCAGGTCCTAATGGTTTTCGCTGCTGCAATGCCTGTAACCCATGAACCCAACAATTAATCTATTATTTTTATAACTTACGAGATTCGCGAAGTACTCCGATGGCGTGTGAGACGAGAACTAGCGGTCCTAGTCTCATGGCACTGGCATAAGCGTTCCTCCTAGAAACTGGGTATTGCAACAGTGAATCCTGGGCCAGTGCAAACACTCCCATTGAACAGTGCCAGGGGAACAGAAGGTTCCATAACAGGGGAGTTGGCTGTGACACTATACCTACCTCCTAGCTTGTAAATGCAGAGATGTTGACATACCAATTTTTTGGGCCGCCAGTGAAATACAGAGCCCGACCGATAAAACCATGTCCACAGGATCGAGTCGCATCTTTTTCGATACACTATATTTGAATATTACCTGCCCCTCGAGCTCGGGCGGCTCAAGATCCCACGCCTCACCCTTACCCGTGAGGTCTATATATAGCTAGCTAACCGCCGCCACATACAGACCAGTGAGGGCTCGCAGGCGGAGTACGGGAGGGGCCGGCGTCGTATTTGGACGGGTCAGTGATGTTAGCTAGCCTAGCGTCCGACGTTTGCTCGATACACGCGATTGTTAAGTCCCGCCGGTCGGAGTACGTAATGTTCATCCTAATCATCGACACACCGCAAGCCCACGATGGAGGAAGAGGGTTTGGCGCAGGTCTTACACCGACGCCCTGGGTCCATCCCAATCCGTGTCTCTCTGGCTACACAGAGCGACTGTAGATTGCAGGGTTATCACTCATGGTCTGGGCAGTCGATATTCCGCCTTGCCTCCTCTTACCAAGGTAAATTCTTGTACGTTGTACTAAAGAATATGTGATGAGGTCGTGTATTAGCTAACGATATAGGCAAAAGAGTTCCCGAAGAATGAAGAATATCACGTATCACCTCGTGTCATTGGCATCGCGTCCCTAGTATCTCGTTGCCCAACTCCGGCAAGGGGCAATGTATGAGACAAATACGATTATCTTCGTGTGACAAGGTAAGTTCGCGTCTTTGCTCGGCTATTATGGTTAAATGCGGTGTTGCAAAATGCACACCCTTTGTCTGCCGCTTGTATGTATTAACTAGCCCGCATATCTCCCACTTATCTGAATATCTTATAGACGATTCAATAACACCACTTCATTGCTCGTGATTTATTTCAATCCAAATCTTAATTTAGTGCCAGCCTATTGTTAAGGTAATGAAGCGCGCCGACCTCAATGAGCTAACACTTCCTCACGAACTTCTTTCCTCATTATGGCAATACTATTTCAGGACCAGCTATCTTGGCAAGTAGAAAGGGCATGAGGGTCCCTGGAATGACTGGAGATTCATTCTAGACTACTCCCGGGACACCATCGTCAGGAGCATCCTACGATACTGCCAAGTTCAGATAATCCCGGTCACACACATCATCTCTACTCTTAGATATAAGGCGGTTGCCATCTATGACTTAGGTAGGTAGGTACAATATCACCACTACCAACTCCGGGCTTGGCGGGTGGCCGACTCACAACTTCGGTACCTCCTACCACACAATGAGGCCACGGGGAAGTAACGGGATATTCCGCAGGGGACACGCGGCATAAAATGCCCTTATTTTGAAGTCTATACTGAATGACTCTAGTAAGTCAACATATTAACCCTAAGACGTGTTACTTGAAGATTCAAAGCTAATGGATGACCTGTCTGCAGCATCTTGGGCAGGGTCGGCATTTGAGATGGTCGACCACAGGGCCAAGTGCTCAACATAGTTCACTTCAGCAATACCCACTAGGACTGTGCCTCAACGTAGGCTATAGCCATCTAGAGTATCTGTGATGTCCTCGAGATCCTTGTCGTTATCCCCACCATGTACAGACCGTCCTTCATGTTTCCTAACGTGGTCGTAACCGACGACCCTGGAACTGTCCTCTTATTCCTGCTCGCTGCGCATCTCCTGAAGCTCCTCTGAATCATCTCCAAACATTTACATGAAGACGATTTATGTCAAAAAGGCACGTGACCCGTCGATCGAGCAGCTTATCCTTATTAAGCGCGACCTTCTATCAGAATGTTGTTGTATGAGGATGCTGATTACCGATGATGGACGAGACCCAACAGGAATATTAACTTGTGCCGTTACAGGAGAGCCGTGTAAAACCTCGATTGCTTCGAGGCGTCTAACATGACCCCTTCTCGAAACCCATGAACTCATCCTGTCAATCTCAGAGAGGGGCAAGCCCATCCCTTGTCTGAGGCTCGGGTGCCGTTGTTCGGGCCCAACCATGAATGCCGCAGCCTCGCGACCCCAAAACCATCACAGTCATAAGCACGAAACGGAATGGCCCCGCGATGCAGTGATGGATGTGAAGACTAGGATGGAAGAGAACGAGGACGAGGATGAGGACGAGGTTAAGAGCGATCCACTCGCGGGACCACACACCATACCGCGAACCGCATTCACAGTGATAGTAAACGAAGACTAGGTGCTGTCTCTACCAGCTCCACCCTTGCCTAACTATTAACATCTTACGGTAGTGTCGAGGTACCAGGAAGATGTCACGGTTAACAAGAAATACTGCCGGCTCGTTTTCCTACCTTTCCTTTCTTTGTGGAATTGGCTTCCGAGTCGATGATCCCAAAGCAACACTACACACCATTTATGCCGCGCCACAAAACCGTTCGAGAGCTGTTGTTCCCCATGAAGCTTCCGCTGCGGCCACTCTCTGCTGGCTAAGTTCGGCTTTGGACACTGCTATCAGAAGGTTGTGCAACGGCGCCGAAGAGCTACCCGCCCAGCGGGAGTCGTGTTTCTAGTTCTCTGACGGGAGTGTGACTGATGACCCGATATGTATTGAAAGCGACCCAGTTGCCTACACTGCACGGAAGGGTCACTCGAAGAGAGTGTGTGCGCGTTCACCTACCTCGGCGGCATCCATGGCTGAAGAGATAGCCGGAACGACTAGACTTTAGGCGAGTACATCGTGCGGCTTATGAGCCTTAGGAGTCCAAGAAGGAGATCAGTGAGAAGCTCCAGTTGAACCGCGAACCGCAGCAGTATTGAACACGTACACAGCTCTCAACGACGGGGAATAGGGAGAGATGTACTAGGACGAAGCCAACAGGAAAACGGCCGAGAAAATTTACAGGTGAATAGAAGTGGAAATCTAGATAAGTGTCAGTAGGAAGGCACCTGGAAGTCTAAAAGCCCGAACTCTTGCGCGATGCTCCGGCGTGGTCAGGGTACCGTAGGAAGCAGAAGAACGGGGTGGTTTTGTTTGTTATTTTATATACTTGTTTCTTGAAATGATGAGTGATGAGTGAGCAGATACAAGCTGCGCTATTCTACTATGGTAAGGCTTCTCGAAAGATTCTCTGTAAATTTCAATGAATTTTAATTAATACTTTCCTTAGTAGAAAAGGGTGATACCTCGGAACCGTTACGGGACAGTCCCCTATCGGTTACAAGGCAAGGAATCGTCCCTCAACGGTTACAAGGCAAGGAACCATTCCAATAATGGTACCATGCCAGGAGTCTTCAAACCGTGCCAGCAAATTTATTCGTACCAGCTATATCTTAGATAACTGTACCAGGAGCATTTCAACGTGCCAGGAGCATCTTAATGTGCCAGCAACCTTGAAACGTGCCACCATACCAGCTAGCATACCAGCCATACCAGCCATACCAGGTGTTCCAGGCAAGAGATCAAGTTATTCAAGCAATTTTAAACGTACCAAGAGTACCAAGCAAGATATTATATACCGTACCACCGTACCACCGTACCAACTACCATAATTCGTACCAGAAATCGTAATTCGTACCAGCCAGGCCAGCGTAACAAGTGTACCATCCATACCAGCAACCTTTATTCGTACCAGCTACCATAATTCGTACCAGAAATCTTGATTCGTACCAACCAGGCTAACATACCACGTGTACCCCTAAGGAAAAAGATATAAAGCAATCTAATGTTTATTTCTTATGTGCGTAAATAAATAAATATAATTTAATAGTAAGTTTATAATTCGTAATTATATAAATATATGGTTCGAATCATAAGGTAAATATATATAAAAAATAATAAATTAAATATATAAATAATAAAATAAATAAATATATTTAAAATAAATATAAATAAATTATAAGAAAATATAAAAAAATATAATATAAATTTAATTTTTTAATTATTTATATTATAATTTAAAATTATTTTTATATATAAAAAGTTTTATTTTAATTTTAATAATATAATAATTTTACGCCTTAAGAATTATACCGGTACGGTTCCGGGGTATTTTTTTTTTCTATTAAAATTATGAAAAATTCGGTGATTAATATTATTAAATAAATTTTAAATTGCATAATTCTTTTACATGAATTTTATAAATAATATTATATTAAAAAAAATTTCATTTAGATTTTCAAAATTTTCGGAATTTAAAATTAATTAAAATAAATAATAAATATTTAATTTAATAAATAAATTATTTTATTAAATTTATTTATATTTTATTCTAAAATTTTTTAATTTTTAATTTTTAATTTTTAAATTTTAAAAAAAAATAATATAAATTTATAAATAAATAATATAATATATATAATAATAAATATAAAATAAATAATAAAATAATTTAAAATTTAATAATTTTTATAATTTAAATTTAATAAATTATAATTATAATTTATTTTAAAAAAATTAATTAAAATTAATAAATTTACTAAATAATTAATATTATATATTATTAATATATTATTTTTATTATTAATTTTTTTATTAATTATAATATATTTTTTTTTAATTTTAATATATTTTTATATATTATATTTTTAAATAATTAATATATTTTTAATTAATAATTTAAATAATTATAATTAAATAAAATTATTATTTTTAAAATTATAATATTTATTAATATTATATTAAATAAAATAAAAAAAACTAAAATTTTTTATATAAATTATATTATTATAAATAATTTAATTTTAAATAAATTTTAATTATAATATATTCTTTTTAAATTAAATTATTAATTTTAAAAAATTATTTTAAAATTATTTAAAATTATTTCTTTTTTTTAAATAATTTAATTAATTTATAAATTATAAAATTAATAAAAATTATATTATATAAAAAAAAAAAATTTAAAATTTTAATATAAATTATATTATTATATAATATTTAATTTTAATTAAATATAAATTTAAAAATTAATATTTAAAAATTTAAATAATTTTAAAATATTACCATTTAAAATTATTAATTTAATATATTATTAGAATTAAGATTAATATATTAATCCGGCTCCGTACGTATATATATTAAATGTCAATTAAATTATATTTAATTAATATTTTTTAATTAGTAATTATATTTTTTTAGATATTATAATTATTTCGCTTTTTTTATATATGTAATTATTATCGGTTTTAAATATATTATATTAATATAATTTTAGATTTTATCTTTTAATATTAATTAATAATTACTTTAATAAGAAAATTATAAATTAATAAGGCCCCGTAAGGGAAAATTATTTTAATGCGTAATTATTATAATTTTATATTAAAATAATTTTAATAAAATAAAATAATTTATTATATTTAATAAGAAATTTAAAATTATTATAATATATAAATTTTTAAAATTATTTTATTATATAATTTATTATATTAATTTTTTTATATTTATTATGTAATTTTAATTATAAAAAGCTTTAATTTTACCGCTCTTTTAATTTTATAAATTTTATTTTCGAAAAATTATTAATTTATTATCGATTTTATTAATTTTTATTTTTAATTTTTATTATTAATTTATTTTCGATTTTTTATTAATTTATTTTTAATTTTACCGGTTTTAATTAAAAGCTTTAATTAACTAATTATTAACCTTATTAATTTTTATTATTAATTTTTTTTTAATTTCTCATTAATTTATTATTAATCCTAATTAAAATAAAATAATATTTTTATATTAATAAAAAATTTATAGCTATTATAATTTATAAAATTTTTAAAATAATTTTATTTATATAAAATATTATATTAAATATATATATTAAATAACCGCCGTAATTTATAAATTTCATTAATAATATTTATTATATATTTTTATTTTTAAAAGACTTTTAATTTTATTAATCTTTTATTAATAAGCCCATTTATATCTATCACGCAACCCCCTTTCGATTCGTATTATTACTATTAATAGTAATTTACCTACCCCCCCCACGGCGAAACAAATTACATACCCCCCCCATTACGCGACAATTTTCATACTTCCCCCCCCGTACGCGAAGTAGCCACAACCTAGCGGCGGCCAAAAAGGAGGAGGGCCACATTTACATACCCTCCCCCCCCCCTGGTCACTAAGAGGAGGATAGTTACATCTATATACTATCCCCTCTGGGCCATAAATTAGTCGCAACCTAGCTGCAATTTAGATGTGAAAAAGAAAGCTTAATAAATCAAGGGATTTTATTTGAAAATAATAATAAATTTTACTTTATAATATTTTCGATAATATAAAATTATTTTATTATTAATTTTAAATAAAATAATTAATAATAAATTTTATTTTAATATAAAATTATTTTATTATTAATTTTTATTATAAATTAAAAGATTATTAAAAAAAAAATTAAATATAAAAAAATAATATTTTATATATAAAATTATAATAAATAAATGATAAATATATATATAATATAATTTAAATTTTAAAAATATTTATAAAATAATTATAATATTTTTATAAAATAATTATAATATATTTAAAAAGTTATTATTAATATTTTATAATTCATTTATAAAATATTAACGATAATTTTAAAGAAAAAAAAATTATTAATATTAAAATTAAAATTAATATATTAATTTAGCTTTATATATATATATATTAAATGTTAATTAAATGTAATTTAATTGATATTTTTTCAATTAATAATCAATTAATAATTATATTTTTTAGATATTATAATTATTTCGTTTTTTCGTATATATAATTATCGTAAGCTCTAAATATATCGCATCGATATGGCTTTAAATTTTATCCTCCGATATATATATAAATTAAAATTTAATTAAAATTAAATATTAAATTATAATATAATTTATATTAGAAATTTTTTTTTCTTTTATTTCATTTAATATAATTTTTTAGAATTTTAAAATTTTAATAATAATAATTTTATTTAATTATAATTATTTAAAATTATTAAAATTATTAATTTTAATAAATTAAAATTTAAATAATTGAAAATATAATTACTAATAATTTTATTATATATTTAAAAAATAAATTAATTAATAAAATATAATATATAAAAATTAAATATTATATATAAAATTTAAAAAAAATATATTATATAAATAATATTATTTTTATTTAAAAATTAATTAATTATATTATAATTTTAAATTTTAAATATAATTTAATAAATTATATTATAAAATATATATATTAATTATTAATATTATATTTTAAAAATTTTAATTATTTTTATAATTTATATATATTTTAAATTTTTTATTATTAAAATAAAATTTTTTATTATTTTAAATTTAAGGTTTTATAATTTATTAATATTTTATAATTTTATTATTTAATTTATTTAATTAGAATTTTAGATTTTATTTTATATTTAATTTTTTTTTATATAATTAAATTAAAATTATAAAAATATATTAATATTATTTAATAATATTTATATTAATAAATAAATACTATATAATATTATTACGATTTATTATTTAGAAATTCGGCTAATTAATTAATTCGGTTCGAAATTTATTTATAAAAAATTCGCCGGGAATATATATTATTAATTAAATTTTAAAAAATATAACGATTTTTTTAATTTTTTAATCGTAAAAATTATTATTATCCGCTATTAATAAATATTTAATATAATAAATATATATATATATTAATTTTTTTTTATTAATTAAAATTAATATTTTATATTTATTTATTATAAAATTATTTTTAAATTTATAATATTTTTTTTATATTATATTATTTTTATATTATTTTTATTTATATGATATTTATTTTTTTTTAAAAATATTAATTTTTTTTAATATTTTTTATATTATTTATAATTTAAAATATATTTAAATTTATAAATCTTTTTATTTTTTATTATAAAAAAATATTTTTATTTTATTTTTAATTAATTTTTATTATAATTAAATATTAATTATTATCGGAGGATAAAATCTAAAGCCATATCGAATAATACGCTTAAAGCCGGCGATAATTACGTATATGAAAAAACGAAATAATTGCGATATCTAAAAAAATATAATTAATTAATTAAAAAATATTAATTAAATGTAATTTAATTAACATTTAATATATATATATACGAAATTAAATTAATATATTAATTTTAATTCTAATAATTATATAAATATTATATTTATAAATTTTATTTTTAATAAAAAATACCTAATAAAATAATAATTAATATAAATTTATTATTTTTTAATATTTTCTTTTTATTATAAAAATAAATAAAAAAATTATTATATTTTAAATATAATAATTTTAATAATTTTAATTATTATATTATTTATTATATTTATTATATTATTATTAAAAATAAAGAATAAAATAATAAAAATTTAAATAATTATAATAAATTTTTAATAAAATTAAAAAAATTAAAATAATAAAAAATAATATTTTAAAAATTATAAATTATTATTTTTATATTTTTAATATCGGAAAATAAAATTTAAAATTATATTTAAAAATAATATATTTAAAATTAATAATAATTATATATATAAAATAAAATAATTATAATATTTTAAATTTTAATTAATTATTAATTAAAAAATATTAATTAAATATAATTTAATTAATATTTTATATATATATATACGAAATTAAATTAATAAATTAATTTTAATTTTAATATTAATAAAATTTTTTTTTTAAAATTATTATTAATATTATTATTAAATAAAATATTAATAATAATTTTATAAATATATTATAATTATTTTATAAAAATATTACGGTTATTTCGTAAATATTTTTAAAATTTAAATTTAATTATATTATATATATATATTTATTATTTATACAATTTTTATTTATTATAATTTTATTTAAGTATTATTTTTTTATATTTAATTTTTTTTTTAATAATTTTTTAATTTTATAATATAAATTAATAATAAAATAATTTTATATTATTAAAAATATTACGAAATAAAATTTATTATTATTTTTAAATGAAAATTTTTAATTTATTAGGTTTTTTTTTTCGTAATTAAATTATAATTAATTTATAACCTAGGGGGGATAATATATAAATATAATTATTTTTTTTTTAATAATTAAAAAAAAAAATATATATATAAATATAATTTTTTTTTTAATTATTATTAAATTATAATTATTTTATATATAAAAAAAAAATATAAAAATTATTATATAATAGGAAAAATATATAATTTATTTTATTATGAAAAAATAAATAAATTATTATTAATAATAATAATAAAAATGGAAAAAAAAAATTAATGAAAAATCGGTAAAATCGAAAATCTTTTAAAAAAATACGTAATAAATATTATTAATAAAATTTATAAATTATAATAGCTATTTAATATAAAATAATATAATATTTTATATAAATAAAACTATTTTAAAAATTTTATAAATTATAATAATTATAAACTTTTTATTAAATAATATAAAAATATTATTTTATTCCGATTAAAATTAATAATAAATCGAAAATAAATCGATAAAAAATTAAAAATAAATCGACGTGAAATCAAAAAGAAATTAATAATAAAAATTAATAAAATTAATAATTAATCGATCGATTAAAATTTTTAATTAAAACCGGCGAAATTAAAAATAAATCGATAAAAAATTAATAATAAATTAATAATAAAAATTAATAAAATTAAATTTCTTTCGAAAATAAAATTAAAAAAATAATAAAATCGAAACTTTTTATAATCGAAATTACATAATAAATATAAAAAAGCTTAGCATAATAAATTATATAATAAAATAATTTTAAAAATTTATATATTATAATAATTTCGAATTTTTTATTAAATATAATAATATTAATTTATTTTAATTAAAATCAACGAAATCAAAAATAAATCGATAATAAAAATTAATAAAATTAATAATTAGCTAATCGAAATTCCTAATTAGAACTAATAAAATTAGGAATAAATTAATAATACGAAAATATATTAATAATAAAAATTAATAAAATTAATAATAAATTAATAATTTTTTAAAAATAAAAATTTATAAAACTAAAAGAGTAGTAACATTAAAGCTTTTAATAATCGAAATTACGTAATAAACGTAAAATAACATTTAATATAATAAATTATATAATAAAATAATTTTGAAAATTTATATATTATAATAATTTCGAATTTTTTATTAAATATAATAATATTATTTTATTTTAATTAAAATCGGCGAAATCGAAAATAAATCGATAATAAAAATTAATAAAATCGATAATCGGCCGATCGAAATTCTTAGTTAAAACCGGCGGGGTTAGGAATAAATCGACGATACGAAAATATATTAATAATAAAAATCGGTAAAATTAATAATAAATTAATAATTTTTTAAAAATAAAAATTCATGAAACCAAAAGAGCGGTAAAATCGGGGCTTTTAGTAATCGAAATTACGTAATAAACGTAAAATAAAATTTAATATAATAAATTATATAATAAAATAATTTTGAAAATTTATATATTATAATAATTTCAAATTTTTTATTAAATATAATAATATTATTTTATTTTAATTAAAATCGGCGAAATCGAAAATAAATTAATAATAAAAATTAATAAAATCGATAATTAGCTAATTAAAATTCCTAGTTAAAACCGGTGGGGTTAAAAATAAATCGATAATATAAAAATATATTAATAATAAAAATCGGTAAAATTAATAATAAATTAATAATTTTTTAAAAATGAAAATTCATAAAATTAAAAGAGCGATAAAATCAAAGCTTTTAATAATCGAAATTACGTAATAAACGCAAAATAAAATTTAATATAATAAATTATATAATAAAATAATTTTAAAAATTTATATATTATAATAATTTCGAATTTTTTATTAAATATAATAATATTATTTTATTTTATTAAAATTATTTTAATATAATATTTTAATAATATTATAATAATTATATAATAAAATAATTATAATATTTTAAATTTTAATTAATTATTAATTAAAAAATATTAATTAAATATAATTTAATTAATATTTTATATATATATATATATGAAATTAAATTAATAAATTAATTTTAATTTTAATATTTAAATTAATAGAAAATTAATATATATTTAATTATATTATTATATTTATTTTAATTTAAAATAAAAAATTTATATTTTTTAATTTTTTTTTTTTTAAATTAAATTTTTTTTAATAAATTTTTTTTATAATAAAAAATATTTTATATAAAAAAAAATTTTAATAATTTTTTATATAATATATTAATAAATTTCTATTATATAATTAAATATAAAATTAATTTTAATATATATTATATTATATTTATTAATAAATAAAAATAAATTATAATTAATAAAATAAAAAATTATTATATTATAAGAATAATATTATTTGCGTAATACGTTTTTCCTAAGTTTCGTGCGTAGTATTTAAATTTTACATATCGTACCTCCGTACTAATACTTTTACATGTAAATTTCCTTTAATTTTATTAATATATAAATTAGAATTTAGGACATTTTCAATTAACGATTTTGTTAATTTCAAATAATTATAATTGAATAAAATTATCACTTTTCAGGTCGTAAAATTAACCAAAATCGTATTAAATAAAATAAAAAAAAATAAAAATTTTAATATAAATTATATTATTATATGATATTTAATTTTAATTTAAATTAAATTATAAATTAAAACTTAGAAATTTAAAAATCTAAATAGTTTCAAAGGACCTTCTATTAAGACTATTAACTTGATATTTTAGAATTGAAATTAAATTAGAACTAGCCATTATATAATAATGTAATTTGAATGAGAATTTTTATTTTTTTTCGCTTTATTTAATACGATTTTAGTTAATTTTACAACTTAAAAAATAATAGTTTTATTTAATTACTATTATTTGAAATCATTGGAATTATCAATTTTAATAAGTTAAAATTTATACCTGAAAGTGGCTGAAAATGTAGCTACTAATAATTTTATTATATATTTTAGTGGCGGATTATTAGTGTGGAAATAATATGTAAGGATTAAATATTACGCACGAAAGCTAGGGAAAACGTATTACGCAAATAATATTATTTTATTATAAATATAAATATTTTTTTAATTAATATTTTTAGTAATTTTATTTTTTTATAAATTAATATTTATTAAATTTTTAATTATTATTTATAAATTTTTTTTTTTAAAATTTATTAAAAAAAAATTATTAATTATTTAATTTAATATTTATTTAATAATTTTAAAAATATACTATTTAAAAATAACTTTTTATTTTAAAAAACTATTATATTATTAAATTAAAAATTTATTATATTATTAAATTAAATTAATTTAAATTTTATATATATTAATATATTTTTAATATAAAATATTATTATTATTAATAATAATATAAATTTAATAATTTTAATTATTAATTAATATAATTTTGATTTTAATATTAAAATAAATGAATTATTATTTATTAAATATATAATTAAATATTAATATATTAATTATATTATTTAAATTCATTTCGCTTTAAATTTAAATATTTTTAAATTTATTAATTAATATTATAATTATGTTTTTTATAATTTAAATTAAATTAATATTAAATATTTATTTATTTATTTTATATAATTTATTTTTATTAATATAATATATTAGATTTATAAAAATTTAAATATAAAAATTATTATAATAATTTAAAATAAATTAAAAAATAATATAAATAAAATTATAATTATATATTTTAATAAAATAAAATTAAATAATATATTTAATTTATAAAATGAAAAAAATATAATTTTTTATAATAAAAATTATGAAAAATGTAAATTTAAAGATAATGAAATTAATTTTTAATATATAATATATTTTTTTTATTAAAGTAAAAAAATATTATAAAATTAATTTAATAAATATTATAATTTTATTTTATATAAATTCAATAATAATAATTTTAATAATAAAATAAATTAATAATTTTTAGTAATTAATAATAATAATATTATTAATATAAATTTTAAATTAACTATTAATATTAAATTTAATTTTTTTTTCTTATTTAATTTATTATTTAATAAGATTTTTAATAATATTATATTAAATATTATAAATATAAATGAAATGATTATTATTAATCGGTTATTAAATTAATTTAAATAACTTATAATAATATATTTTATAATTTATAAGAATATTTTTAAAAAGGTTTAATTTAATAGGAATATTTAAAAATAAAAAATTAAATAATAATAAGATTTTCTAAATTTTTTTTTTTTTTTTAAATTTTATTTTTTAAATAGAATATATTAAATATAATTTAAATTCATTTAATTTTATTTATTTTATTTATAATTAAAAATATTTTAATTCTAAATAATTTTAAAATAATAATTTTTTTAAATTTTATTTTTATTTTATTATAAATAATATTATTTATATAATATATTCTTTTTAATTTTTTATATATAATATTAATCTTTTATATAATATATTTTATTATTTTTATATTAATAATTTACCATATAAATATATAATAAATTTATTAGTAAATAAATTTAATTATAAAAATAATAATTTAAAAATTCAAATAATTATAATTAAATAAAATTATTACTTTTTAGGTTAAAAAATTAATTAAATTTATATTAAATAAAATAAAAAAAAATAAAAAATCCGATTTAATTTATATTATTATATAATAATTAATTCTAATTAAAATTTAATTATATATTAAAATTTAATAATTTAAAAATTTAAATATTTTTAAAGGGATTTTTATTAATATTATTAATTTGATATTTTAAAATTAAAGTTAAAATATAATTAATTATTATATAATAATATAATTTATATTAAAATTTTTATTTTTTTTAATTTTATAAATAATAATTTTATTAATAAAATTATAAAGAAATTATATATAAAAATATTAATATAAAAATATAATATAATATTATATATAAAATTTAAAAAATTATTTATTATTATATTTAAATTTTAATAAATAATATCATATGATTTTTTCATATTAAATAAATTAATTATATTATATTAATTTTAAAAGATTTTTTTTATTTAATATATTTATTATTTTTAATAAATTATAATTTCTAAATATTTTCATAATATAAATAATATTAAATATATAATAATTTATTAAAGGATAAAATTTAAAATTATATCGAATGATACGCTTAGAACCGGCGATAATTACGTATACGAAACGAAATAATTACGATATTTTAAATTCTAATTAATTATTAATTAAAAAATATTAATTAAACGTAATTTAATTAATATTTTATATATATATATATAAAACTAAATTAATATATTAATTTTAATTTTAATATTAATAATTTTTTTTTTTTAAAATTATTATTAATATTTTACAAATAAATTATAAAATATTAATAATAA